>JAHDVE020001301.1:0-109725 GCA_022606495.2 Halesus radiatus
GTGTACAACTGCTTTACGGAGACTGAAATGATAAATAATAATGAAAAAGACCATTTATTTACTAAAAAGGCACATTCATCTTATTTCATCGATCAATACTGTTGAAAACTCCACCTCATCACGCATATTCCGCACCGATACGGGTAGATTTTTTCTCCAATATCTAACCGATTTTGAAAATAAATGTAATCACTTTTCACAATCTCCGTAATAGATTAAAAATTAAACAAATTTCACGACAACTTTTTGATAACTCGTTAGAATATACATATCATTCATTGTACCATTACATATTTCGTATAATGTTTGGATTTTTCGCCTCTGGAACTTATTACTTAGAATGGTACTTACACCATGTTATTCCTGTATTTGTTCGATACATTATCTTGGAACCTACTGTGATGTGTTTTGCACCTGTTTATTATAACTAACTTTATATGTAAAAGCCCATTTAGGGCGTATATTATACAATAAATAAATTATGTACTAGTCGTTCTGCTTATCAAACTAAAATAAAGATTACACAAATATGATTTATTTTCATTATCCTTGACCTTCGATGACCTCAAACATACGTAATTTCAAATGTTATTTTACCCCGTAATCCAGATACGTATCAGAACGCGTAGGTCCGATTCCGAAATGAATTAGAACTTATTCAGCAGTACGATATATTTTTTAAGCTGCACTTTTTGTTTAAAAGCTCCGATATAATCAGAAACACGCGAGAGCCAAAATAACAGCCTACGTAGTTAAATAATTTCCCGCGATTAGTGACTCGGTAGTTACACGGGGTAATAACTTGCTCGAAGTCGGAAAATTGTTCATTTTATTACAAAGGGGAATTAAATTTCGGTTGCCATAACCCCACTGTTTCTAAACAGTTTTAATTCTTGTCCGGTATCATATGAATAAATCACGAACCGAACACCTTATTGATTTATCTAAGTATACTTCAAGTAACATTCATTCAATTAATGCAATAAGTTACGTAGGATAAATCGATCAACATCTTGTTGAAAACCACCATACGATTTTTATAATTTTTTTTACATTTACTAATTAATTAAATAGAGGGTAATGATTTCCTTCAGGGCCTATGACATCATTGGAAATGCTGTGTGGAGGGTTTTTTAAGGAAAGGAATGAGTGAACCTCGGTTTTGAAGAGACCCATGTTGTAGGGGTGAGGAAGTCGGAAGCCGGCAGATCATTCCACAGCCTAGCTGTTGAACACAAAACGTGTCATAGAAGCAAATATTGCATAAACAGCAGTATTTCGTCATGATTTTTTTGTTTATATGAATACCGCACAAGAATCTCAAACTGCTCCCAACCGTCTGGAGCCAGTGAGACTATGGCATTCCCAATTGGGGAACGTTGTGAGGCAGAAGGTATTGGGGAGGGGAAGGAGAAAGAAAAGGGGATGGTGGGGAAATACCTGGCTATTCGGATCTGGTCACCAAACACGGCTAAAAGCTATTTCAAGCAACGTTTCAATTCTGAATTGTGGTCTTTCACCAGGTCGATACTCAGAGTATCTTCCACTCTAGAAATTACAGCGAAAAAAGAAGGAATTAAAATATTGTCAGGCTGTTTGTAACCAGGAATTGTTTTTTATTGCCTTTTTTTAAATGAATGTTTATCGTAAAAAATACGGTAATTTTTTTATGAAATTAGTTATGGTAAAAAACAGAGTATGTTTCGCTTTCGTCGCCTTGAACGTGATGCTTAAAATAAAATAAAAATCTCTCCCTTCTTGATGATCGCCAACTAAACGAAGTTATTAAATACAATCTGTTATAATTTCAACTTTGATGATACTTCCTGGAATGCTCTCATGTCTAACTCGGGTTAACGTCATGTTAAACACGGGTTATTGTTAAATTATCACGGGTTATTTAACTGTTACTACTATATTAAATCTATCCTCACTGTAACAAAACTATGTGTCTGTAGTACTAGTGTTTTTTTTTTTTTTTTTTCAATTTATTTAATACTTACTGATATTTCTATATTTTTATAATATTATTAAAATCGATATTATGTAACTGGACTCCAGTATCTCTAAATTAGTGAATCCGGAGTAAGTGAGTGTAATAACTCATACAAAGTCATCATAGTTAATTTTATTAAAATTTGTACAATTTCAATGCGCTCTTCGTCGAAACAATTAACATAAATCTGCTTTGTGGACAAAAATGATGTTTAAAAAAGTTTTTAATTACTGTTTCATTGCATTGTTACAACCGGATTACATTCTGTGAATTATGCCTGCAGACTGTGGGCGCTTTTCGCTTGGCCGTTGGCGTAAGAAATCCGTCAGATTATGTAAACTTAACGTGAAGGGATGGAAAGGATTTTGTAGTCAAAAGCAATTTACCTGATGAAATTCAAAATGGTGCTGTCTAATTTAATAAAAGATTGCGAGAAAAAGTGGCATTAGACTCCTGCGAAGACATTTCTCAGAAATGCAACTCGTTGATTTAATTTAATAAAATATTTCATTTTAACTCTTGAGACCTTCAGACTTCACTCAGGACATATGTTACTTTGAGGATACTTTTTAGAATGTATATAATTTATAAAAATTAAGTAGTTAAGCCAGATTTTGAAGACATCATTATTGTAGGAGGGAGAGTACACAAAACCTGATAAATTATTCCACAGCTGACCTGTTGAATACAAGAGCGACTAGAACAGAAAGTAAAAAATAGCCCTTCTCGCGTGAGATAATAAAAATAATAATACTTACATATCGCCGTTTTTGTGAAAAATCACCCCAAGGGCACTGTACAAATACTACTTCGTAGGGTTTATCTTATTATGCACAAACAGATACAGAAACATACTTACTTGGTATGTCACTCCAGAACAAAGCGTTAAATTACAAATTTATCTTTTTTTTTTTTTGATAGAAAGCAGTCACTTTGTGGTTAGACATATTTAATGAAAATAAAACAATAACTTTGTTTATAACCACGAGAATTTTATTTAATTTTATTACGACCGACCGGTTTCGCTTAACATAAGCATCTTCAGGGTACAAAAATTAAACTGTTTAATTTTTGTACCCTGAAGATGCTTATGTTAAGCGAAACCGGTCGGTCGTAATAAAATTAAATAAAATTCTCGTGGTTATAAACAAAGTTATTGTTTTATTTTCATTACAAATTTATCGCTCGTGAAGATATGAATTTGAACGCACAGGACACAATATTGGAAAACACTGCACATTCCATGATATAGCAATTACTCTTTAAATCCTATTTTTCATTGATATTATATTTATTAGAAGGTTATTGGCAAAAGAATCGCAGGTATTTATTTGATACATTATATTATTTTTTCGATAATTATTATTTACAGTTACAAATATTTATAATTATTTACAATTTTTATGTTAATTACTTTAGACAGGTAGTAACGGCTAGCTTTGCTATGTTAATTATGTATGCAACTGAACCATTCATATTGCATGTACCTAATTCTTTTGAGTACCTTCAATTGAAATACCGGTATAACATGGACGACGTTCCAACCTGTCTCCGTTATAGCTACTACAAACCGTCCATTAAAATTGAAAAAATTCTTATTCTCAAATCTTTGATGAAAACATTTTATTTCTTTTAATATGGGTACAAAGTTACCATTTTCATGAATTTCCGAACTTCAACAACCCTTCAAAGGTTTTCCTAGAACCCAAACATTTCTGAAACTATGCCGTATTGCCCGGGACACCCTATGTATCCTTTCCACGCTATCAATACTAGATTGCCTGCCGAATTATTAATATTTTGATTCCATTTTTGCCCGGGGCGTTCTGGCCGGAGTTACAAATATTTAATTTGCAGTTTGGTTGCAAATCGCGCCGTCCTAACGTACTAAAATATCAAAGAATAACACTGACCATTCGACCTATTCGTATTCGTGATGTAAAAATATTATTTGGAAACTAATTTCCACTAATTCGCTCGATCGTACAAATGGTTACAGGAGTCCAAAGTAAGTTCAAACGAGTAACCACGAATTAGTGCTGGTATGAAAACACCTAGTCTACCTTTAAAAAATATCTATAAATATCAGAAATAATATATCTATGAATACCAATGGCGTCTTACGGCCTTTCTTCCCAGCCCTACTGAGCAAAGGCTGCGCCGAAATTTTGCCTCAACACCGTTCAAATCCATAAATACGCTCTTCCCAACGAAAATTTTCCATCAAATTTACGATCAATTTAGGATATAGATTTTTGTGGATTAAAGTTCTCCTCAGCAGAAAACTTCAAACTTATAAAAAGTGTCAACAGGGTGAACAAACGTCACTGAAATGTCAAATGTTATTATTAGTTTACGACCTTTTTATTCGATTCAATTATTAAATGACAAATATGTTTTTCCGTTTTCAAATGTCAATACATCGTTATTGTATGTTTCAAATAGAGCTGAAGAGAACCCAACTTATTTTAATAATTATAAGCTACGTTTTGTCTTGTTTTTCACTCATCGAGAAACGTCAGTTGCAATTGTACGAAACGAAGATTGTGCTTCGCGGCATTATCAAAAGTGAACTTTATTTCAACATATTTTTAACACACGCGTTTATGAAGTATAAAATGTTAGTTTATGGGTTACTTTTTAAAAGAAATGATATGCATTCATAATAAATACAATATTAACTAATTTATGTTAATTTCATATTGAAAGTTTTAACTCTGATATCACTCTATTGTCTTAAAAGTGGGCGGATACTATTTTATAGTACGCATGTTGCTTGGAAACAGAGCTAGTACTTAATAAAACACTTGGCTGATCTGTGACTCAGATTGATTATACGAAAAGTTGAGAAGAATGGCCGTTACTCTAGCATCATGATTCGCTCATCTTTCTGTATGGAATTTTTCGGTCATCATGACTGTTTCCAGGACGCAGTGTCTTTTATTTTGTCAGCCCTGGATTTGAATTTAATTTAATTATAAAACAATTACTTTTTTTATACTTCTTTAATCTTTTTACTTATTGCCTACCGAGTTTCGCTACTACCGTAGCTTCTTCAGGGCAGTATAATTCTAAACTATGGTATACAAGTGTTACAGATTGTGACAAATGGGAGGTGAAGACCCAGGGGGTAGGTAGCGGACTGCGAAGGGAGTGTACTTCGTTAATTGAAAACATCTTTAGAATCAGGTTTTTTTTAAATTGATTTTATTTTATTACTGAGTTAAATTTTAGCGATTTTAGCTTTCCTTATATCTAATGCTTCTATATTATCTAGTCTAATATCCATTCTATTTGTATGCAGTAAACTAACGCCCTTAATAAAAATATTTTTTAAAGTATATGTATTTATTAAAATGATTATGTTTATATTCATGAAGAACTGTATGAATGTACAAAACCTAACTTTCCATAGTACCTACACGAGTCGTGCAATATCACATAAAAGTTTGTTATAATTTTTCCCTGTTTTGTACTAAATTATTAGTATTTAAAAGTGGCGTGGAATCTCGGCCGATTCCCGGTAGTAACTAAATATGTTTAAAGCCTCATAATGATGAAATAAACTAATTGAACAACTTGCAGAAAAAGCTCGTATAATGATGTGATAAACACAGCTTATATTAATCAACCCACGTTCAACGATCGTTATTGAAGTGAGCTTTTATCAGTTTTATGTGCCTGGGCTAGTACATGAGAGCTTATGGTCGGAATGAATTGGAGCTTAAAATAATATAATGCTCGAGGAGTTAAGACCCTTAAGAAAAATCCAATAAACACGTATGCCCGAAATTGCCAAAAAAGATTTGAGAGGCTCCGCACACACTCGCGAAGTGTTTGCCTGGATTTTTTCAGTATTTATTTATTGATGTAACTAACCATTTCGGTGTGTGATAATCGTGCTCACTATTTATTCTTGTGAGCTGTTCGGTAAGGTACAAAAGGTTCATATTTATTATGACACATATCCATTGCGCCCAGAGGTTTCATAAAGTTAAGGAAAAATCATTTAAAAATCGAAATGGATAATTTTATCCTGGAGGGCTATTCTGGTTCTTTTTAAGGAAGATTCCTTATCTTTTTATGTATCTTCATGATTAACTTAACGGAATTTCGGAGAGATATAGTAAAAAAATCCTAAACAGATTGTTAAGAGATTATTTGAAAACCCAAATTTCATAATGAATTTTAATACATTTTTATTTTGTTTTTAAATATCATAAATACGACTTTAAGCCCAGTATTACGTTTTGTAAAAAAGTACCTACCTCAATGGATAGTAATGGCCTTTTTTGTCACTAATTCTGAAAGTGACATTTTTCGTCGTGGTTAATCTACGACGCCTGCAGAGGTGGATCATTCCATTTATTTTACGAACTCAGTTCCAATTCCGAGCTCAGCCACACGGACTCGATTCCTCGGACTCGGTCCTTCGTTTCTTTCGGTCTACCCGGGTACGTCGATCCGGAAGCAAAAATCGTTCATATTACACTATTGAATAGTTTCTGTCTCCAATGCAAACCCTTAGTCTTTCCTGGTGTGAGTTCGGAATGAGTGAATCGAGACTTGCGAACTCGGAGTGAGTCAATCGCCTTTAGAATCGGATTCATTGGACCCAGTGAGGCCGGAACGACTCTCCTCTATGCCGCGCCTGCCGTGATTTGCCGAAGATTGTGAACTAAAGTGCCGAAAATGTCAACATCTACATAATGTTTAATAATTTTTACTAATTAATAATGTTTAAAGTAAAAAAATATGTAATTGGTAACTTTTATATAATAGTGAGTTTTTCTCTTGTTAAAATTACGCAAATATTGATATTTTTAATTAACGTCATTGGCTGAATAACAGCTGACAGCTGTCATCCGAGAGGACCAGAACCACAGTTAAGCGAGAAGTTCTTAAGCCAAAGGAAAAAGATAAGATATCTTCCTTCAAAAGAACAGGACTTGCGTTCCTGGATACCAGTTCTGTTCGCAGTAGAATTTTTACAATATATGTTCGGTTAGAATCTCTGCTCTTGGACATAAAGGTGAATGCCAATCTCGAACAAAGGAATGTTCATTATAATTACCAAGATAAATTAAATTAATATAAATGGTACCTAGTAAATAAAATGGGTGTCGATAGCACAACTTGCAAATGCGTTCTCCTAGATATGGAGAGATTTCATGTTCGAGTCTTGATCGATACCTAATATTTTTCTGTATCCTTCTCTGTTTATTTGATATTTTTTAACATTTACTGAATAATTAACTTGACGTTAAAAATAAATTTCATGATTTGGATAAATTGTCCCTCACGGACAATCCTTGCTTATAACGCAGATATTCTTTTCATTTTTCTTTGGGACACCTACGTGTACAAAGATGAATCAGGTTTGAATCAAGATAGGAACAAATCCATATAGCCTTCTTGTACACTCTAAAACCGATATTTAACGTGTGAATATGAATTAATAACTTATGCTAAACAAGTTTTTCAGAATTTGGAGAATGGTTTTTATAAAAATAAATTAATTCAAAATTATTTTGTATTCACCACTTTATTAATACACACATATATGACGGCCTCCATCGTCGAAGGGCAAGGCTCTCGACTACGAATCCGAAGGTCGCGGGTTAAAATCCCGACGTGCGCAAGTAATTTTTACTTAATTAATTTATGTTGTTTCACAATTAATTCATTTAAAAATAATATATAGTATATTTGCGCACGTTCCAGAGTGGAAGATACTCTCAGTATCGCCCTGGTGAAAGACCACCATTCAGAATTGAAACGTTGCTTGAAATGGCTTTTAGCCGTGTTTGGTGACCAGATCTGAATAGCCAGGTATATCCCCTTTTCCCCACCTCCCTCTCCCACCTTCTCCTTCCCCTCCCCAATACCTTTAGCCTCACAACATTACCCAATTGGGAATGCCATAGTCCCACTGGCTCTATACGGTTGGGAGCAGTTTGGGACTTGGGACAGTTTGGGAAAAAAATATATATATATCAACATGTTTCGAAAGCGATGATTTCTTCATCGGAAATTTATAGAATACAAACAAATTTATAATATCAAGTATAGACGAATGATAAACATATAACACATTAATGTAAGAACAAAGGTGAAATGTAAAGGTTTAAAAATTTTACATACATTTGTATGTAAAATTTTTAAGCCTTTACATTTCAACAACCGGTTATAATTAGACAAATTTGATATTTTAGAAATCAGAAAAAGCGTTAATAGTGAATTAAATTTAATTAAAAAAAAAAAATTTACATAGCTATCTCATGAATTTATTTTCATATTAATATTAATAATAAAAATATATATATTTTTTTTTTTTATTTCTAATATAAATTTGTTATTAAATATTTTATAATAATTTTTTATTAATATTTTTGATTATTTACTTACCTACTTTAATAATTTTTTGTTTGTGTTTATAATTTTTCTATGCTTAAATTATTGCGTTCTATGTTTATCATTTCTCTGTACTTGATATTATAATTTTTAGTGAAAACATGTCTCACCACAAAGTGACTACTTTCTATCAAAATATAATTTTTAGTATTCTATATATTCCTGATGAAGAAAGCATCGCTTTCGAAACAAGTGGTGAATACAAAATAATTTAAAATTCATCTTTGACACCATAAAGTGAATACCAATATTTTGAAGAAATTATAAATAAACAAACTTACTTTTAACCACTTCATTGTTGCAATAACACCGATATGTTTCAAATTGAACAAAGCTCGCCTCTTTATGGGTTATTGATAACTAAATTTCAAACAAAGACATATATATTATACTGTGCGAGAGGATTGGGTACGGAAAAGGGGGGGTTACTGGTTAACATGGAATGTTACAATGGGAACAAAATTAATAAAGGGTAATTCAAGTTTTTTTTATTAATAATAATTCATTTATTATTCACACTCTTTCTAATTTCTATAATTTCAGGTAAATCTAAACGGGTACCATTAATATTTCAGTGTAAAATTTCTGTACCATTAATAAAATCAAAGATATGGGCTTTCTCCAATAAATGATTGGCAAACTCCGACAAATTATTACTGTTTTGTTAGAAGAGTTTTATCCACTACGTACATTTGTTACTTAATTGTATTACTGTGCAACCGGTTTAAACGCAGAAATAATTAGACATTATTAGGTGAGAGTAGTTAGAGTGAGAGTGGTAATTTGGTGGAGGGGGGGTGAGAAGAGTCAAAACAACATGGAAACATGGTTAATAAAGGTGATTTACAGGATGCTATTATATGGTTCACTTAATAAATTTTTGATTTTTTTTCAGTTAAAATATGTATTCATATTTTAATCAAATTAATAATAATAACTTTGCTTTAAACCACTGTATTTAATATGTAAATATCTCCATGTTTCAGGAGCAAAGCTTCCCTCTTCAGAAAAAACAATTTACCAGCAAAGTAATTATTAATGATTTAATAAATGTGACTCCAGAAAGTTATTTTACATCATTCGAAGAAATAATATTTTGATATTACTTTACCTACTTTAATCAATTTTTGTTTATGTTTAAAATTTGTCTATTCTTACATTATCATGTTCTATGTTTATCATTTGTCTATACACGACATTATTATTTTTTAGTATTCTATATATTCCTCGTGAGGAAAGCGTCGCTTTCGAAACATGTTGATATTTATATATTAATAAATTGGTGAATACAAAGTAATTTTTAATTCATTTATTAATATTTTGGTGTACTCGTATAAACTTAGATTTTTCTTAAATGAATGGCTGTCTTGTCTGTAATAAATGATTCGCGAATTTGCCAAAGAAACACAAAAAGTATTACTGTTTAAACATCTCGTTCAATTCTAATTTCAAAGTTTAAAAAAATACAAACATTTCATTTAGGTTATTGACCCCAGATTTTTTTTTTCATTTTTAAGTTCTATGGGTTTTTTTTTTAGTTCATTACTTGTTTGAATTGCATTAAAATTGGCATATAAAGGTTTATGTTTATTCTAATTAAAATGATGCCACAAAATAAGTTTTAGGTCCATTTTCATATCCATTCATTTTCATAGAACGGATGGTAAAAATCATTTCGGTAGAGTGTATAAAATTTTGGCTCGCTTTCCTGTGGCGTCTATCCAAGTCGACGTCGGTTTTTATAATCCGAGCGCATTTTAAAATGGGCACCAGTTAACCCGTTTACGGTCGACGTAGTTCGTTTTTTGCCCCCGTCAACCGTGATAATGTTGATCATGTTATTAATCAGACAAAGTGATCCTGGAAAGCTGTGGCGAGAAATGGGGTCTGGATTAAACCCGAATTAACCAGATTTTAAATGAATGGAATAAGGAATAATTTAACGCTTATTGAATAATGATCATTTAGTCCACCCAATTTCCAACAAATATTTAAAAACTTTCGGTTTGACTACTGAAAAACCTCAAATGAAAAATCTTGCAATTTTAAAATAATGTATTCATTGGTTGCACCGATTGCGGTTCAACTTGGATAACCTTATAGTTGGTTTGCACAATAATATGCATCCTTATGAACCTACCCAATTATAATCCATACCTAACCCACCGACTTTATACGCATCATTGTCCGCTGTGATTTCGTTCACTACGCATTAATTCGCACTCGCAACCTGCCGCAATATTCGTATTTTTGTAACTGCCGTGGTATTTGTTTTATTCGATCCCACCGCAGATGAATATCGTCTGTGTTTTTTATGTTGAACAATTATTATTTACTTATGTGCTCAGTGCATCGCCAACCAACGAAGAGGCTTGTGGTGAAATAAGGATTAGGGGAAAGTCTTTGGATCCCATCTTACCCTTCCTATTTTACCCCTGCATATTTGAGCATATCAATTATAATTATTTAAGTTGTGATAACGCTAATTCATGAATTAGCGCACCCAATTATATTTAAGCATTGAAGATAATATTAACAAATCTCAAACGAAATATGAAACAGAAAAAGACAGAGAAAATAAAAAAAGTATCAATTGCATCTAAGAATCGAACCCAGTTCCTTTGTCATATCGGGACAGTGCTCTAACCACCGAGCTAAGGAGAACATTTTTTTCAAAATATTAATAAATTGAATATTCATTCTACCCTTTAAGAAAAGTCAATAGTCCTTGTTAAGAGCATGATATGAATTGACTAGAAACCAATCACTTGGGCGTCAGTGTTAAGAGCAATGGGGTGAGGCCCCTCGAGGGAGCGCCAGTGTTAAGATAGGAGGAAAAAGAGTGCTGGTGAAATGAAGGCAGTTTAACTCACCTCGAGGCCACTATCAGGGTGAGATGGCTCCCTCCCCCCACTAGGCTTTAAAGATGTGATGGCCCGTCCTTCCTTCGTTTATGATTTAATTTAGCAATAGACTTTCGTTCGCGCCACCGATTTAAGATGACTCCTCTACTGCTGCCTTAAATTTTCCTAACTAATGTGATTGGAAAACTCTTTGTAGTTTTCCTTTCAATTTGAGGTTTTTCTCCTCCTTGGCCAGCGTGTAACGTCTAGCCCTATGCTAACATTCGAGTGTTTCCGATTTTCATGATTTTCACGGAAATTTTGCACTCCAATGTGGTCAATTTCCCAAGCTTTTCCGGAGTCTACGTTGTGTTGTTTTTTGTTTCAGACTATTGGAAAAACAAGGCCTTATTTGTGGTAACCCCTATTCTTTGTAGCGTAGGCAGACTCTCGCATACCATTGACAGAATTCGTATTCCTAACATTCCTATCTTAGACTTTAATGTTCTGAACTCTCTATTATTATCCTACTATGCAATCTACGTTAATTTCCTATAGGAAGACTAGCATTTTCCTAACTTTACCCCTAAATTTTCTATTTTTCTTCTATCGTGAGTTTTAATGGGAAAACTTAGCTTCTGGGCTATACTAATTGCACTATTCCTGATCTATATAATACGACGTAGTTTCGATTTTAAATTTGGTATACATAAATGTAATGATCACAGTATTATCGCCTTTCCTCATCGTACTAAGTGTTATTCTACATGGGTTAGTTTCAATGAATTTCATGGTTAAAAGGTACAGTTTTACTTGTT
Organism: Halesus radiatus; assembly: GCA_022606495.2. Classification (NCBI taxonomy): domain Eukaryota; kingdom Metazoa; phylum Arthropoda; class Insecta; order Trichoptera; family Limnephilidae; genus Halesus; species Halesus radiatus. The sequence goes on from JAHDVE020001301.1 coordinate 12,072, forward strand.
TTGGCGCCATCTCCATCCTCTCCTAAATTTGGGAAAATTACATGATTAGGTTTTAGTTTACACAGCTTTTGTTATGACGAGAGATCGAATACGGTTTGTTTTGCTGCAATTCGGCTCCAGACCTACCCCTAAAGTACTCAGATGACCACGTTTCCGGTCAGTAACTCTCTCTTCACAGACGTACAGCCTGACCAAATCGGTATACGTAACCTCTTCTTTTAGTTCGTGCGCTATTGGTCATCCCCTGTACCGCGACGGAAAGAGCACCTTCCTTATCCATGGGTCCGAGACCCTCCGAATTCCCGTCCTCCAGACAGTTACATTTAAAGGAGATCAAACCGGTTCCGTCCCCTCGTCAAACAACATTATATACTTGCGAATTTTTGCAAGGTCCGGGTTGAAAGGCCGTCCCCCGCATCAAGAGTTCAGAGATAACCACGCTTAAATCAGCAATTATCTCTGCCCAATCGATAGGTACAAATTATAAATATATGTAAACAATACGAGTTTTTATAATCCACAATACTCCAGTTTTCCCAGAAAATTGTGGATCTGACATCTCCAACACAGGTCGTGAATCTGTGCCAGATATTCAGACATATTACATAAGAATATACGTAAAAGTGATAATACAATATATATAATAGATTACTTTTGGTTTGGTTGACAGGTTGATTTAATGAGACCCTGCTATCTCATGTAGTTTGAATTTAACTGTAGATTGATTTTTTGTTTGGAGAAAAGGTAGGACTCCAAAAGCCCAAAATTTGCAAGGCCTGAACCTTGAAAACCTAAGTCGAAGATAAAATTAATTTTATAACATAACTTGGGAACGTATTGTCGACGAATGATTATGCTTATTTTGACATTTCTAGTAATGTGGGTTTTTGTTTGTTCTGTTGAATTCATCAATATGTTCGAACGGGAGTGGAGCGCCTTTGAATTGAATCTTTCTACGAAAATGGCGCTATAAAAATATGTATGTACGCAAACTACAAATACGTGATTTCGTGATTTCTAAAAGATGATAGTTCATCGCAAAAGATGATAGTTCATCGCAAAAGATGATAGTTATTTTTCAATTAAATGTCGACGTTTGTTAAGGTACTTATTCTTCGTAAGATGTACTGAAATTCGAATATATATATACTTATACGTATCTACATACTTCGATAAAAGAGGGTGTGGTTTGGAATGTTGACCTAGTTTTAATAACAGTCGAGGAAGTGTGTCATTGAGATATGCGACAGTTATTAAGTGTCAGAGACCCCCGTCAGGAAGCATAACAATTAGGATTCATTGGTTTGTTTTAGAATGATAACGATCTTTGAATTAATAAAAATCGTTTGGGATGTTTATAATTAGTAACGTTAGTTTTCGAATTTAAGTGTTAGGGAAAATATATACTAATAAAATAAACAGTTTTTATAGGACATATACATAAATATAATAAATGGTTTTATATATATATATATTAAACATTGTATATAAATAAACATAAAATAAATAACGGCCATATAGATTTGATAGATACATTATACACTTTCTTTATATATATATATCCATACACACATATATACTCTTAGTAAAGGCTTAGGTATCTACCGGAAATTTTTATAAATACTTAAATGTATTTATGGAAAAAATAGGTATTTTTGAATATTTAAAAGTCAAGTGCTGGTAATGAGTGAGACAATTGAATTATCTATAGTACTAGTTTAATTATAATTCAATGCGAAAGGAAAGATTTATCGTAAAATATCTCATGAAGGTAGCACAAATATTTGATTAGAACGGCTTTGTTCAAGTATACAAAACATTCACTCATGATAGATAACGGTCGTATAGTATTGACCTATATATTAAACAGTAAATATAAATATATATATATACACATTCACATATACACACATACAATACATGTACTTATAAGTCATTAGAAATATAATTCATATCTCCATCCTCGCCTTCCCCGGGATCCTGAAAACTTGTATATTAATTTGACTCACCTGAATTCCGACAAATTCATAATTTTTCCAGACGGGTTATACACGCCAATATGAAGATTCAGAAAATATTGAACTTCCCTGCCTGGAATGTTTAATCTAAGTTAGAAATATTTACTTAATACAATCTAGTGTTTCCTAATTTCAATTCGTGATCTACCGATTTGTACTATTTCTTCAAATTTAATGATCTCTAAATCCAAATATTATTAGATAATATTTAAATTTTTGTTGTTTTATTTTCCTATTTTATTCTTTGTACTCACGTAATTCTCTTTACTAACTATTAATTAAATCCGTAAACCGAACGCTTGGTAATATTTTAGAGCTTTATTATTTTTCTTTTACGAAATTAATCCCACACTAAGTATTAAAAATGAATTATATGAAACTAAGACTCAGCTGTTTTTAAACTTTCACTAAATTATTTTAAACGCAATTATATTTAATTTTTCTTAAACTCGTAATAAATTCAGTTCAACATAAAATATGAATTAAATCATATTTCATTTAAACAATTTTAATTAATTCACAGAAGCTAATTTTAAAAATCTTTAAACAAATAACTTTATTAATTTTAGAAATTTTCAATATTTATTAAATTATTATTATTATCACATTGCTCTAACAGTTTTGAGAAAATTAGATCAACAAGAGAATTTATTTTAATACAATATTAATTCGAACACAAAACACTTTATTTACTGGGTCACTTTTTTTATATCACTTCACTTAAATATAATGAATTTTAGAAGACTTCGATTCAAACACTTTATTTATAAACACTTTCGATTATTATAATTTCACTTAAAACCACCAATTTTAATTAATTCACAGAAGTAATTTTTAGTATCAACTTAATTATAATGAATTTTAGAAACTTCAATATTTATCAAACTATTATTGAATTAAATCAAACTATTGTTGAATTAAATCAAACTATTATTGAATCAATTCAACAACTATTCAAAAGAATTTATTTAAAACTTTATTTAATTGTAAGAAACAAATCAAAATGAAACTTCCTAAGTCCAAAAACAAAACAATTACTTAATATCGGTCAGCACGTAATTTAATTATTTCCTCGCCCGGCGTACTTCGCGACTAATTCCCCTATTCTCTCATTACATTTCCTTATATACCTAGCTTAGAATCAAAAGGATTTAACTCCATTCCATACCTACATTACATTATGTTCTTTACCAACTCGTAAACCTATATGTAAGTAACACTAATTTCGACTGTAATTCTTCAATGTAAATATTTAGATAAAATCTGGCCCGCCTCTGAATCCATCACTTTTCCTCACTCCGGCCAGGATCGAATTTAGTTCATTCCTCTAGATCGCCCTGCTGTTCCTTATTATAGAATTGGAAATTTCGATTCATGTTTTTTTTTCTGAAAATATTATCTATCGCTTATTCTTTGGTCGCCTATGAACTCGGGTATCTCGTAATCATAGCCACTATGTCATTATTGAATTTTATTTAAAGAAGCGCCTTCTTCACATCGTTCAATTTTAGAAATTCCCTTAGTCCCTGGTTATCTTGATATGCGATATCTTTTTATTTATGAATTTTCCGATGGTAACATGGTTTTTTCTCTGATCTAACATGTGAATATTCGATTAACGCATATTTTCGTGCAATTCTCAATTGATCATTATATTGGTGTAAACACTTTATAATTTCTTCCCCACCTCACCTGCCTGAGTTAATAAATATACCTTTCCAGAATGATTTTTTCAATGTGTTGCACTGCTTCTTCCTGGTCTAACTGTATTACACCTTTTGCATGTACCTGTCGTCTGCTTATACTTTCATCCGGGTCGATTGATATCATCCTTAATTGATTTTTCACTACCTTTAATAATTTTATGTATTAATTTATTGGCGTTTTTACCTGCGATTTACCTACCCCAAACCTGGTAGATATGAGTTCGTTCACTTCTTTCCTGGCCACTCCCCTTTCTCCATTCCACTCTAACTCAATATCACATTAGCTTACTCATTATTATGGGTAATAACCATTACTTTTGTAAAAAACCGATATAAATCAGAGTTTATCGAAAACTCATTATTTTTTATTACTTTTCCTTAAATAAATATTCCTATCTTCCCTGTATAAACTTAATTGTTTGTTTGTCTCTTTATCACCTGAGTTTCATGTTCATCTGGTCGCTTAAATAAACAATTCTTGTCGCCTTGTTTACATTAGTCATTGACAACCTCAAAATTTTACCTAAATGTATCGAACTATATTCAAAGTAGTAGTCCATATATCTCAATATTTCTATTGAATTCCTTCAGTTTAAATTTTATAATTGATTGATACATTTCTCATCTACATTTTCATAATATCTGATGTCCCGAATCTACTCAATTAATACCTTTTATCACCTAAAATCAGCCTAGTTTCACTCCCTTGTAATTATCTACGTTCCTGAAATTAGAAAATTGTACTTCTATTTCACATTAGTCTCGCCTAAATCGCCTCTTAAGTTTGCCGAAGTTTCCATACTGTATAATTCTTGTTTCTTCCCTTTTTCATCTGCTGAAGCTATTGTTCTCTGAATTATTTTCTCTAATTCGTTGTTTTTCCGCTTAGCCTTACATGACACGTCTTTCTGTCTAAATTCTAATGCAAACACACCTTTCCCCGTGCAAGATAAATCATCACTTTGTAGTTTTTTTTATTTGTAATTAACATTTTGCGTATTATTTTTACTTCCTACTTCCATTTTCAATGGTTATTCATCTCTGCATTTCCCATTGTTTCCTTTAAAGTTCACGACCTATTCTCGTCCTGTTCGACCGCTAGTGAAATGTTTACATTATAGGCCGTTGATCTGAACCCTTTCGATTCACATAAATAATTAATATTTCCTTTGTCCTGTCACCACTAATTGTTGTTTATGTAAAACGCTCGTTTGATTGGTAACTTTTTCGTTGATTTCACCCAATCCTGTGATGTTTATTTATAAGAGGGAACGTCTTCTTCCCACTGCCATCTCGTGGTTTTATGTTGCAACGAGTTTTATGAATCAAAAATTATTGGATTATAATTCACTGTAATCAAACTCTCCACAAGTCGATAGATGTCGCTCCCTTAAGCTTTTCTAGGATGAAAGTTATGCATATAAAAAAAAATATTTTCCAGGGTTCTATTAAAAGAAAAATGATGATGGTTAGACCATTACAAGGGCTGATCTCAGGTTCCACCATGGTTAGCTCAGCTGGTAGGGCATCTCACCTCTTATCTCAAAGTCGAAGGCCGGCCGAAGCCTTATATCGGTGAAGGGTAACTAACTACTCGAAAATGAGATGCGTGCTTTCTAGTCAGAGTTTATTAAAGGCAAAACATTTTCAGGTAAATTACATACGGGATTCACAACAAAGGGCAGTATTAAATCTGATTCCCGATAATCTCTCTCTGATGGATCTCCAACCGGACATGTTATTCGAAGGGCACAGTTATTAACAGCACATACAAGAGGGTTAATTCAAATCTGCTTACATGGCGGTCGGCGTTCCATTGGTGTAAAATGTTCAGACTAGGGACTCTGAATATCACACGTACCATGGCAGACAGGACGCAGCGAGTCATTGCACTTGTCACTGGCTTTAATATTTATGTACAATGCAGAGGTAGCAAGGCGTTTATAAAGTACTGATGCAATAGCAGGCGGCTACGTGCCCAAGGCACACCGCATACAGCTGAAGGCTCTGTGTCTTGATTAGGAATGATGGCGAGTCATCGCTTAGCGGGCCCACTCCGTGAAACGGCCAGAATCTATGTCCCGTACGCTGTCTCATTGGTCAATAATGATGATGTTGTAATGTTATTGGTTGGACCGCCGACGAACGGCTAGATGTTTCTTTATTTAACTAGCGGCTAGAAGTATTATTCTTCCAACGACTAGATTCTCTTAATTGTGTAACGTAACATCCTATATAAATAAAAATTGGATAAGTTTATGAGAGACACCATCCTGATTGTGATCCACTTAGAACTTTACAATCATACAAAAATGTGATGCCAAAAATATGAGTATTTAATGAGGATAATAATTTAAAAGTCTTCAAATTGAAGTATGATATTTGGTGTTAATATATATTCTATTTCAGATCTTCCTGCGTAACGTATCCACCGTTTTGTTTGATTTTTAAATGTATTATTGTTGTTGCGATTTTTAAACGAGAGTGGTATTTTGTTGAAGAGTTTAGTACCATAGTATAAGAAGTTTTTTAGTCCAAATGTTGTGTTTGTGGTTGGTTGTCATATTTGATTTTCTACATTGTATTTGAATTTGGTTGTCGTATTAAACTTCGCGGTGGACATGATATTTGACTTTCGGCGTCATATTTAATGGCCGGTGTATTAATAAATTTAGTTACATCGCGCGTAAAGTACATCAAACCGAAACTATATCTTATTTCCGGAAAATTCTTTCGGAGCATTAAATCAGTATTTGATTACCCTTTCACTTTCGGTATCCGTTTCATCAAGCAAACACTCCGTTTATTCAAAACCAATAATCAACAAAACAGACAAACAGTCAAAGATACCCGAATATCTTCAAACAAACAAACTAAAATACCAACTTCCAACTTGATTAACTCGCCCCGGCGAAAGGAAAGGGAAAAGTCCAAAGTTTTCTCATGCGCTTGTTTTTTGCCAGGCGACGAACCAATCAAACTTCGAAGAACAAATAGTAAAGATCGGGGCATTTGGGCTGTTAATTCAATCAGATCTGTCGGCGGCTGTCACAGTGTGGGGCAGGTCTTATATAACTCTGAACTTGGTAGGAGCGTATACCATAAAAATGATAATAGCATCTCCGTCAAAATGAAGCCACCGTATACTAAACCAGTATTCAAAATGATGAAATTTAAAGACCAAGGCAAACACTTCATTATAAGTTGTAATAATATATACGCATGAAAATATATTGACCATATATAGAAGATATCATTGAAACAACCTGCAGAGATCACAAAAAAATATAAAATAAAATATATGGTTTGAGCCTGAAAAGGCATTCAATTTTGTTTGAACATAATGAACCAAACTTAAAGCAACACCAAAATGGAAAAAATACATATTTTGTAATCTAGTAAAATATCGGCTAACCAGCAATACATATCGTATTTCAAACACTCTAAAACACGTGAGCACCTGAGCACAGATTGTCGTGTTCCTACCCCACACTCCACAGTAAAAATATAATGTTATTACATTTGTCTTATCCTTGCTTACTTTACTGTAAAACGAATAACAAAAATTTGCCATAGTTATGAAAATTTCAAGGCTGTATATTAGCAGGCTCAAGGAAGATGAGAAAATGCAACACGGCGTATTAGCCTGAAATTTAAACATCTTAAAAGCCATCGATGGTTTTTTTCAGCCCACCGTTTATCTGAACCGCTCGTCTCAGGGCTGTGGGCGGTGTCGATTTATCTCAATTCTCCATCCCACTTATAAAGTTCAGTAAACGGACCAATCTATTCCTATCAGACATCGCGGAAGTCAACAACGGGACTGCTGCTTCCGAGGTCAAGAATAGTAGAGGGATGGCGTTAACTTCTAGCCATCTGATTAGATTTTCCAAGATTGGTGATATAGGTGAAGACACTTAATTATATTTTTTTTTACCTGCCATTTTTTTCAAGCACCATGAGACCGATTAGCCTGAAATTTTGGATTTGAGTATATTTTGATGGCCTTAACATGTTAAAAAATTATACTCATTAAAAAATTGGCAAAAAGCGACACTTGTGAAAAAAATTACCATTTCTGTGCAGCAAATGCAGGCGTTAGGTTTGGAAATTAACTTCCGTTTACTTAGGCACTATAGAACCGATCGACCTGAAAGTTTGGATTTTTTTTTGGGTGATTCGAGAATTTTCCGTTAGCTTTTTCACAAGATCACCAGTCTCTGATTAACAACGTTACAGTAGGGAGTCTTCCACGAACGGACAGTAACATAATATTCAAGGCGGCCATTGGAATCTAGCCAAGGGCCTTACGAAATAGTATGTAGAATTTATCGGTTTACCCGCTCTCTCGAGCGTCAATTGAATAGTCACTTTAATGGTAACATGGCGCCCTATTTAATTCATTGAGACGATGCATTTGCATACGAAGATTTTTAATTATCCCTCGATAATATTGCATCAGCCATCTGATTGATAAACTAATTCTTAGCAAATTTATTTGGGAGATTGGCTCACACAGAGAGTTATTTAGACTCATTATTTATTAATTACAATACACTTTTCACTAATTGCTTTTGTTGGTAAATTTGCACATTTTCAAATATGCTTCCATATTAAGAGAATTCCGTTCATTTATAATTTTAAGGTGATAAAAAAAGTACTGGTAAATTGCCAGGTTGGATGCTTATGTTCGATATCTGACATTTTGTGATAATTCGTATCAAGATCTGATACGTCTTAAGTCTTAATTTCGCCTTTCCCGAGTTAGGATAATGCAAACTTATAGCTCCCTATTTATAATACAAAACGCTTACAGTGTTTTGGATTAAAGTATGGGTGGATGATTAGGATAAACCCACTTTTATTTATGTGCAGCTTAAAAATGAAATTCTTACAAGAGAAGATTTTGGCACATTATTCTAAATTTTATAATTATTATTGCGCACAACACAAAGGGTTTTCGGGAATCGAATCAATCCCCATCTTCAAATAATAACTGTAGGAGAATTTTGTGTTCCATTCAAGAGCTTTTTAACATAATATCTGATGTAATACAATAATATTTTTTTGGAAATTATATTAAAGTGCAAAAACATCTATGCAATGGCTAGTAATAATAATAATAATACTTGGACGATTTATATAGCGCCGTTTTTGTGAAAAATCACCTCAAGGGCGCTGTAGTAGGTAGGTCACCCAGCTGCGACCGAGATGAAACTCTGATTAATAATCTTAACAAAGCAACTGATATTATTGCGTCTTATCTTATGTTTCGACATTAAAAATGACAATTGAAACTCTATTTTGTTGTATTATTTTTTTATTTATTTTAATTTTTAAATTGAAAGACAAACATTCTCCCAGGTTACAAATAATCTGATAATATTTGAAAATCTCCTACTATTTTCTCAGTGAGCGGAATATGTTGCTCATGTTGTAATGGAGGCTGGTATTATTGTTAGTAAACACATTTTATGTAGCGGATTTCCACTCAAGACGCCTGAAGATATAACTATATCGAATTTTGTTATACGGCCGCATATCCTCTCTGCATACTTACTTTACAAATGAGGACGTACAGCATAAATAATCCTTTAGGGGATCATCTGTCGAAGGGATCAACTGTCATGAAACCGCCAATGAACGGTCTAATGTCATGACCAAAACGTCACCCTGCTTTGACCAGAAAATTCAATACAAGAAGTTGTGCAAATATCATATATTCAGAGCTCACTCACTATACGGGGGTTTTCGCTGCTTCAAAACAAGCACACAAATAGAATGTTTGCTTATATTTATAATTAAAGATATTTCCTTCACCCAAAATACACGAGAATGCAACTATTACAGAAACATATTCATACACCTTCATTTTACTTTTGGGCTTATTCTGATTATAAGGTTAAAAAAAATACTGTTTTTCGCTAAACCAATGTCATGCGCTAAAGCTCTTACAACGCTGCCACAAATTCTGCTAAAGAATTAGATGTTGAAAATCATTTACCCCTTGTTTAGTTACACCTTTTATCGTAATATCATAAAAATTTATATAAATCTTGTTTTCACTACATATGATGAATTCATGCCGCAGTTCTTCGAATAGTTGGTGGTGTAAAATAGCCAGCATAGATGCCTTCCAAGCAGTTGATCGGGGCTGGATTCTCGATTGTGTCAATTTATACTCGTATATATATTTTTTTTAATAAAATTTCTGTTTGACGAATCTTCCAAATATGATACCCCGTAATTTTTTGCTAGTCTGCCATTTGAAACATCCTCTCATCATATTGGTGACCCTGACGTGAAACATCCTCTCATAATATTGGTTACCCCAACGTGATACATATTCTCATTACATTGTTGACCCCGACGTGAAACGTCCTCTCATTACATTGGCGACCCCACGTGAAACATCCTCTCATTACATTGGTGACCCCGATGTTAAATAACCTCTCATTACATTGGTGACCCCGACGTTAAACAACCTCTCATTACATTGGTTACCCCGACGTTAAACAACCTCTCATTACATTGGCGAACCCACGTGAAACATCCTTTTATTACATTGGTGACCTCGACGTTAAACAACCTCTCATTACATTGATGACCCCAACGTGATACATTCTCTTATCACAGTCTCATTTAATTCAAAATACATTTTGCTAATTGCTTATTTTTTTGTCTTTAGTTCAAACGCAAAATGGCCCTTCGCACCGGTTAATACCCGACAAGCTCTTATGTTCACTGCATCCGACTGGTTCCATCAATCAAAGTCAGAAAGTTACATGTAGAGTTTGTTTGTCTGGTCTACCTCTGTCCAGAGATTTTAATTAATGTTTACAGGGGCTAATTTATCTTCTCCCGTTCCCCTGCACTGCACGGCCTGTGGTGAAGTTCGTGGAAAAATCAATCATGTACTTTATACAAGGGTACGATCACCCTCGCCCAACTTACCTAGATTGCTTAATTAATCATAAGCAAGTTAAAACCTTACCATTACCAAGTGCGAAAACATTATTCCGATCCCAAGATAACACGCCAGGGTTACCGTAATGCAAGGTGTCCATGGAGAGTATCTTCCTGAGGTGATTCTACATAAGTACCCAAGCATAACAAAAAAAAAGATTTATTTACGCCCATTACAAGCTTTTACATGGACATTTACAAATAATATTGAAAAGGTACATATATATTAAAATAGATAACATAAAAAGAAACAACATAATTTAACGCTTTTATCGAGAGTTAAATAATTTCAAATAACCAAATAGCTCGATGAAAAAAATCGTACTAACGCATGCTTATACTGTAAAATTGATGTGAAAAATATGTCAATAACATCAAAGTATTTGTTCCCCAGATGTTCAATCCATCGAATTGGGAAATAATATTGCGACGCTGAAGTTGAATTGTCACAATAAACTGGTAGTTATTGTCTTGTCCTACCTTGCATAACAAAGACTTTGGTGAAAGGGGCATTGTAAAGATGCGACTTTCTTATTATCTGCTTTGTGATAAGCGTGAATAATACATCCCTTAAAATGTGCAGTCCAATCAACTCTTCAGTGGGTCATCAGGAAACAAGTGGAAAGGTTGCGGCAAAGGTGAATGGACGAAGGAAGATTAATGGGGGTCGTTTTATGGGTACTTTATGTGTTATTCCAGAACTGAAGTGCATACTTTTCAAAATGTGTGGCGCTTGTGGTTTTATTAGGTTGTAAGTTAACTACCCCTATTACCTGTACCTACACTTTCGTAACGCTAACTTGATGACAAGCCTATAAAACTGAAGGAAAACTATTATTACGTGAGTACATGATAAGTCAATATTTTTTAGACATTTTTATCTATTGAAATAATTTATGATAATATTAATCGTCGAAAAATTTTATATGGTGCCATTGAGTAATAACGCCCTAAGACAGCCGTGGATGTAATGTATTTAAATGGGCAATTAAATATGTATCAAACGTGTCTAAAGTGAATCAATTTAAACAGATAAAACATATTTCTTTATAACCAAATATAAATTGTTGCACAATACGTGTAAATAACCAAGTCAAGATTGCACCACAAAATTCAATACCAAGCGACCCAAAGGCCAATATTTCACCGTAAACAAGTCAAAATTTCACCACACAATGCAATGATTTCACAACGCCTGCAAATAATGTTGCCGGCGCCCTATAAAAATTGTACGCAAGTACGCACATTCTCTCTTCCCAATCTAACCGTCGAACGAGTAACACTTCCACCGAGACGCTGCCTCACCTTAGCTACCTCAAGCAGACAAAGAACAGGCTCTACACCCATCAACAGCTGACGTTACCCAAAGTGACCGGTGACCGGTGACCGGTTTGGCCCCGAAAGTCGTCCCCGGATATGCCGCAAAACCTTTACCAGATGCTGCTTCACCTTGAAACTCTACCACCATCATTTATCTCCACTCTACCCGGACCCGCTCTCCTCGCCAGGCGAGAGATCTCCACTCTACCCGGACCTGCTCTCCTCACGTGAATACTTCAACTTATACTATTATTTCTTGTGCGGGCTATACAAGTCTTGTACAAGATAGTTATGGAGTTATTTCGATGGTTTTCCTGGAAATATTTTTATCTGCCTACACATATCGTTAGTGCTTTGATTGTCAAAAAAAAACAATGGGTGAAGCAAATTTATTTATTTTTAGTTGTGCGTTTTCTAGATAGACTAAATAAAATCTTGTGGATAAGATTTTTGAAATTTAAATGATTTTTAGTCAAGCACTATAATCAAGAATAAATCAAATTTATACTCTGGCCACATTCAACTACTGGTAACATTTTAAAGATCAGCTGTGAACTGACAGACGATTTATGTTGACATTTTATTTCACCACGTTCTGGGCGTGCACAGTTTGCTTCCCTCGTAATTAATATAATATTTAATAGACCTCGCAGTGCACAAATAAATTAAATAAAGTGATACTTCTTTGATTATAAGTACCTATACTTTAATAACTGCATTGGTGACCCGATTGTACGAATATGGTCCAATTTATCAAGCGATGAAGAACCCGTCCCCGGAATATGTTCCTAGTTACAGCGTCGAATCTCTCATGTGTATACAAGGAAGGTGTAATTAGCAATTCAATAATATGCATTAGAAAAACAAACAGAAGAGAACAGCTATTAATTGTGGTGTGGCCGGAATTAAAACCCGAATCTTTGATTATCATGCCTGCCTTACCAATGTTGATACCGAAATATTTTTTATTCCTCAAAATTCCTACACAAAAAATTGTGGAAAGAACATAACTGTTACTACTTTTTTCCCGAAGCTTTCGAGAGTAGGGGACTACAATGTGTTCCACGTGGCATGCACCGCTCTATCAAATATTCTAATCTGTGCCGACATGCCGACGTGCGAAAGAAAAATATATATTTTAAAATCCGCTGTCGGATGCATCCTAGAATATAGATATGTTTCGTAAGGAAAAATATTGGGGATGTTAAGAAAAAAAATTAAAACACTTTTGAGGATTTCTCTAAACATCTAGTGGGATAGTATACGGCACTTTTGATAATAAGTAACTGCTGTCTATTTTTAAAAAATCAGTATTGACATTAACAAATACCAGTATTTTTTTAAACGTTAGTTTTCTTATTTAAAATATTTTTTAAATTTTCATTTTGAAGCCCGCTAAAATGGACGAAATCTATGGCCGGTCGGATTTGATATTAAAATGTCAAATGTCAAAACAAGGATGAACTTTACTGTATATAATTTTATATACTATTCATACTAAACCATAACTAAATACAAGTAATAACTTTATGTTACCTGTTTTGAAACTTTACCTCTAAGAAAGACAATAATATTTACAATAACATTGTCATAATTTCCGCATATTAATATAATATTTCCTATTTCTTATATAATTATTGAAGCTTATAAACCTCATTGTTTTACATATTTTTTTAAATTATTGAAGATAAAATAAACATCTCAACCGAAAAGACATCCGGTCTATGCTCAGGGTCTGTCCGGGACCGTGAACCCAGTATCCCGGATAGACCATGAGGTCTTGGGTTCGAGTCCCAGCTGCTGCCGTTATCTTTTCTTTTCTGCGTCTTTTCGGTTTCATGTTTCATTCTAAGAGTTGTTAATAGTATCTTCAGTGATTAAAAAACATGACAGAACTTGAAATTAAGTTTGAATTTCAACAATACTAAAAAATATACTTAAAATACAAACCATCGACAAATAAAAATTTCCATTATAATGCAAAATCAGAATACGCGCTAAAGTGCCCCGTGACGACAGGTGTCAACAAGCCAATGTTACCAACAAAACGTATTAATGTTGGTTTTTTTATTCACTTTCAAATTACGATTTATAAATTCAACATATATATATATATATATATCCAGAATAGGCGTTTGCTCATCTATATGAATATATATATTTTAGGCCTTAATATTTTTCACTATGGAGATTCCGAGTTTGAATCCTGATCCAATCAAAATATTTAATTTTCTTTTTCTAATGCGTGTATTTTTTAGTTTAAAAAAAAAGAATATATTTGTATTTTATTTTTTATTTAATAACCAAAATACACAACGCGTAATGAAATAAACAAGAGCTATAGAAAAAGAACAGCACATACATAATTTAAAAATGAAGCAATGACAAAAAGAGGACAAAAAAATATATTTGACAGAACATTCAGAACAGAAGTCAAAGACTGAACAAAGTTGTAGTAGAATCCATAATTTTAGACATTCTAAATGATAATCTTCGAGTTCTAATTTCGTAAAGCCCAACAAAAATCATTCAGACTGATACCAAAAATTTCAAAGCTCTGACTTGAGTTAAGTCTCGACATTCAGGACAGTGGAGAAAGTTGTAAGGGAACTTGTAAGGGAAGTGTCGCCATCTATATTATCACTTTGCACCGAGTACAAAGTGTAGCACGTATGTCGAACCGACCGTACTTAGCTTGCGGAATATCCAACTGGTCAAATGGATTAATATATATATATATGTGTGTGTTTGATGGATGTTTCTCCAGTAAGCCTTTTAGGTGATTAATTAATTGCTGAGAAATACACTGGTACTTGGCAAGCAACTTCTACTTCTACCCGCACTTGACCGAAATTGCTAAGTAAAATCACGCTATAACTAACCTTCCCCACACTGAGTTCGATAACCTCCTACTGCTCACAACATAACACGACAGCGTCACCGTTTAAATATTCGATTTATTAATACATTTCTCTTCCTAAAAGTTTAAAAAAACATATATTTACAATTGATTGATAAACTAAAGTTTTTAAGACAAGATTTTTGTGCATGTACAAAGGGTAACAATTATTTTTATAAACAATAATTATTAGCCTGAAACACTCATCCAATTTGAAAAAACCTTCCGAACAAAGATAAATATCGCCGGCAGGACTCGAACTTGCACTCTTATCGGTGTGTTAATATTCTAAGTGAGGACGAATATACGCTGTGTAAAGGGAGTATAGAGTCTTTATGTTGAGAAAAGGTTTTGAAATACGAATTATAAATCCCAGCATTTCATTGGCTTTATTGATAACCTCATTAGTTTGTTTGATAAAATTTATTTTCCCATCCAATATTACCCCAAGGTCTCGAATAGATTTTACTTCAATAATGGGTGGACTATTGCTAAAAATAATTTAATAATAATAATAATATCTTTATTGTAATTAAATTTAACTATAACTAAAAGACATGTATAATATAATAATGTAAGTGTACAGTGGAATATAAAGTAAAATAGATAATAATATAATAACAGTTATAGTTGAAGTTTCACATAACCCGCCTCACTAGGCTAGTCTGTGTTGAGGCAGTAATTTTGCAAATTATTTTATGATTTTAAAATACCTATGAATATATACTTATATTAAGATATGCTTCGTAAATCGTTCAATCAATAATTTAGAATTTGGGTGAGTGCACCGGTAAATGCCCTATCATTACTTTTAATCATATTTTTTACATTGTGTTTGAATATTTTTGTGAATCAGATTTTTTTTATTCTAACCGGAAGAATGTTGTAAATTCTTATGCCGTTAAAATTCCGTTGCCCAAAAGTATAGTAAAGTATAGTTGCACAATATTTTTTTCAGGACTTGTTAAAATTGATGGAATTAATTTTGTAAACTTGCGATGGTTTAAGGTCGATTTTCACCTCAGATACAGGAAAATTAACACAACATCAGCTATTTTTCATGGCAGCAGGTGTTAGCGTGCAGGTAGGGCGTGGTGAATTGATGGATTATTTTTATTTCTTTATACAACGCTAATAATCTGTGCTATATTATTGTGAAAGCTTTAGAAATCCAACGGAATTTGGTGCGTGTTTGCTTTGAATCGCTAAGTAGAATTATGTACAAACTGATTTTTTTATTGGCTTGAAACATAGAATAATGAAGCTTGAAAGTATTGTTCACCTACCAGATTTTTTCAAAGTGATGAAATATGGAAATTCATGTTTTGTAGTTAACAAGTGGATATTAATCGACTTCGCGCGGGTTTCATCAGTCCTACGCGGTTTTTTTTAAATGAAAGCAATGGTTACTAAGTGACGGTCTCTGTAGTTGAGTAGTTACGATCCTTGGCTACTAATCCAGTAGTCGCGGTTTCAAATAAATTTTATTTGATCATTTTGTTGTTATTTTACAATTTTATGCATTTAAAATAATATTTAGTATATTTACGGCACGTTTCAGAATGTAAGATGCTTTCAGTATAGGCCCGCTGAAAGATCACCATTAAGAATCGAAACGTTTATTGAAATTTACTTTACGGATTCTTTTATAACCCTTTATATTACAATATCCAAGGAATTGTATAAAACCCTTCATCTTTTCTATCTAACTAGTATTGCGGCACTTTGGCCATATTACTATTACCAACTAATGGTTAGA
Organism: Halesus radiatus; assembly: GCA_022606495.2. Taxonomy (NCBI): domain Eukaryota; kingdom Metazoa; phylum Arthropoda; class Insecta; order Trichoptera; family Limnephilidae; genus Halesus; species Halesus radiatus. The sequence continues at coordinate 28,740 of JAHDVE020001301.1, forward strand.
TTTACTTGTCTGAATTTATTTTACATAATTTGTGGTCTTTGAGAAAGGATTTTAACTGGATTAAAAACTCTAAGCAAGGAAAGGAAAAGGGACAAACATTTCGTTATAAACAATTCACTAAAGTTACTTTTTGTACTTACTGAATAAAATATATTTAATATGTTATTAACTATTTGCTACATCCTCTTCGGGCTGCATCTCTGAGTTTCGTCGTCGACTCATAAAGCTGAGTGATACGTAACTCAATTTTATCAATATTATCAACTGTTAAAACCGTTTCGGAACTTAAACGGTTACGAAAAAAACGTTTTCACGTTATTTCGCTCACTTCTAGTTCAGATCACATTTCTCGGGATTGTCTGTTTAGTAGGGGAAAGCCAAAAGGTTGTGTACCCATGCCCTAAACTAAAGTAACAGATTACTTTCTCTTGGTTATTATCTCTTCTGTCTAAATCACTCCAACAATAATGATCCCTCTTGAAGACCAAATAATTTTAAACGTTTTCCACTGATCCGTCCCCAGACAAATTAATCATAATAATATTCAGAACAAGGCAGATGCTCCATCGATAATTTCTCGCCTTGTTAAACTTGTTTCCATTGCGAATGTTTTCCATCGAGGAAACAACAGATTGAGATATCCAAGATGTTGCTCGGATTATTCCGTACATGAATATTTCGGGAGCAGATTATTGCGCACATTAATATCTCCAGACAAAAATTGTTATTATTACATGTGCATATTTTTTGACACATTTTTTCATCGTTTGTTGAATGTTAAATACCCGAAGATAGAATAATATTAAATAAATTGATTAAATATTTACAAGAATTTTTAGAGACACCCAAGTGATTTTTTTATAGAAAGACGAACATTTTCAGGTTACAAATTTGATATTTTTGAACTCCTGCTGCCATCAATTTAAGCGGAAAGTGTTACTTTTCCAGTGATAGAGTTCTTAGCTAGCTGAGGATAGGATTGAACCCGCGATGCCAAAGTGGTATTCCAACGTTTTAGACCTAAATCACCCGACCACTAACCGAACTAAAATATATTATGGGAATGGGCACCTACAGAGGTGTGCATTCTGGTACATAAGTACTGCCTGCTACCTTGCTCACGTAATAAATATATAAATACGTAATATAACATTAAAATGCATAAAATTATTTTATGAAATCAATCTGCACAAAATACGCATGAAGGTCCACTTATGAATCGAAGCACCGCGCGTACCCCACGGACTAAAGAAGGAACTAAGTTTTCAAAATGACGCTGACGTCATATTCAAATATTGACTGTATTCTACGCAAAAATGCAGATGTGTGTGCAATGCGCATTCAAAGGTAGACTTGGTTTGTACTTTGGGTACAAACTTTCGGTCATCACTGGTAACTCAGCCAATTAACCGCACAATCCACCACTCCACCCTTAACTGTCCAATTCCTAATGTTTTTAGGTTAAAAAAAGGTCACCGAAGACCAAAATTCCATTTTTTTATTGTTAAAAGAGCGGTTGCTATCTCTGATGTATAGACTAGCGGCATCTGTTTTACAGGTATTTCAATGGAGCCTACTCGAAGTAACTAGCAGCATGGATCTGCAGTACACCGGTTCACGTACGCGAAACTCGACGGACACGAGCGGAGTACCGGCTCAGAGTTGATGTCGGCTTCACGAAAACCGGTCAATTTTTCGACACGGCTATAATAAATCCTCTCCTACAGGCCCTACCTTGGGCTGCCTCACAACGCTGCCTAGCCGTGTGGTGATATAGCTCCCCTATCATTACACTTGAGAGGTGTAACAAAAAAAAATTAAAAACCTGTTCGTGTAAGGAATAATATGTGTACGATTTTATTCGTGTGCGGAATCGTCGTGTCCGGAAAACGAATTGCGCAAAATTCATGTACGGAGATTTCTGTGTGAGGAATAATCCGTGCGCAATAATTGTGTACGGAATAATCACTGAACCATCCAAGACAGCCTGGGCGAAACGTGATTTACGACAACTTCCTCCTGAAGCCGGAAGTTCCACGAGATGATAAAATGGCGGATTCATCTGAACGTTCTCAGCCGACTTGAATTATATCTCACTCCGAGGTGACGCGGAATGATCGACTTAATATTTTACAGAAGCGCACTTAGTGAAGGTCGTTTATTATTTCGAGACACGGAAAAAGTCATCAATTGAAACACATTTTTTCGGAGTGGTAATAATGTCTTAAAAGTCCGAGCAGCTGCGCAGATCACCGCACGATAAGAGTAATGAATAGGAGAAGATAAGTCGTAGAAGTTCGTTGTTGGCGTGTTTTTCTGTACCGAAGTAGGGTCACTTTTTTCTTACTTATGGTGGAAATGATAACTTTCTCTAATATTGAAATTCTTGCTCGAACAGAATATAGTCAGTTTTATTGGCCTCTCTGGGGCCTAGTAGTCGAAATGTTTAATGAAAATTTTAAATTCAGTTTTTTTCTAAATTGGTATGGATCACCTTTTTTACTTTTAGTTCGGTGGTATTTCATTTTTTTATAAATCAGAATATGGAAATCTATGGAAAAAAAAATTGCTTTAAAAAAATTATGTTACGGTAGCAGTGTAGCCAGAGACGTGTGTTCCATATAAGCACTGCCTACTCTACCTTACTCACATAAAAATAAAAATAACATATAAATTATAAAATCTACACATTCTAAAATACGCGCGAAGTTCCAGCTATGAATTGTACGTTGCGTCGCCCGCGCCCCACCGACCATCTTATTATACTTGTTAAAAGCAGGAAATATGTATGCAAAATTACGGGCATGTCATATTTAAATTTTGACTGCATTCTACACAAAAATGTGCAAGATTGCGCAATGCGCATTCGAGGGAAGACTCATTTATTTCTGTGTTGAAAAACGCGTGCCTTTCAGTACAAATTATATATGTAGCAATCAGTGCCATCTGTTGGTACTTCTATTCCTTAATACAAATTTACTAAGAAAATACTTTTCTTACTATGTTGATTTTCTTTCTTGTGTGGTCGAAACAAATATGGAAATTTTAATATCCAGTAATTGCCTTGTAATATGCATGAATTATGTAGTTATTTGCGTATGTGATGTGAATAGCTTAGCCATTCTTAGCGATAATTTAACAACTCATTTGCTGTTATTCCTACTGCCTGAATAAAAACTATGTGTAAGCCACTGAGTGTAGCAGAGCTGCATTTCCGATTCTTGGTGATAACATATAGCTTAAATTTTCAATCATTGAATAAGATAATGTTAACAAATCTCAAAAACATGAAACAGAAAAAACACACAAAAAAGTATTAGTCTTATCTGAGAATCGAACCCAGAACCTCTGTCTTATCGGAAAACGCTCTAACCACTTAACTAATGAGACATGTTTATTTTAGGCCATTTTTATCTACCATATATCGTACTTCAAATTTAAGTCTTACCATTATTATCCTCAATTAATTCAATCTTTTATAATATTGCAAAGTTCTACCCGAATATATTTTCATTCTAGAAATAATATCGGTGAGTCTGAATTTGACGTAAGATATCGATAAAATAGGTTTAAGAGGAACGGCTGCGCGGCCTGTTTCACACAAAACTTAATTTTGGATTTGAGGCCAAAATACTCACCTAAACCAAATGATCTTTTTTTCATCAAAAAGTATAGAAAATATCTTATTTATAGAAACAATTTTTTTTTTGTTTTACATTATGAAATATAGGCCATTAAAGCAATTGATTTTTCGCGATTTAGAGGCCCCTTTAACAATTATTTGGGGGCCAACGGTGATTCATAAAAAAAAGTTTTAACCCATCTACTTTTAAAATATAATAACATATAAAATACTTTTTTTATTTTAAAATAAGAATTATGACGGATTTTAAATTAAATTAAATACGGCCAATTTTCGTTGAAATACAAATTTGCCGTACATAATTTAAAATATCGACCCGAAAATACGTTTTTTTTTTAAATTTTTGTTTTTATATTTTTATTTACGTCATCATATTTACATGGAAAATATGATAATTACTTTAAAAACTATAATAAACCGAGAAATAATTTTCAAAATTACCTCTAAAATGATGAAAAATCAGTTTTTTTCATGGAGTCTTCATAATTTAAAACAAAAATAAATAAAATACTTTTCATCCGTACTAGATATTTACTAAACTTTTAACGTAAAAAATATATCATTCAGTTCGGATGTGTATTCTGCCCTTAAATCTTAAATTACGTTATGTATAAAACAGGCAGCACAGCCGTTCCTCTTAAATCTTCGTTCATTAGGGTGTTCGCGTGAAGACCTTTTATGAAGACAATGATTGTCTCTGTTATTTTGTAATTATATTAGGTTATGTTATTTAGTGCATCCATATTGTTTAGCTTTTTTATTATGTGTACTTATGCTACGTGATTATTTATACATTTAATTTATTCTAAATTGTTCGTGTCTTCTGCTGATGAATATGTTAAGTCATAGTTATAATTTGAATGCATATGCATGTAATATATCTGTTGTTTTCTCTCTTTCCGTGCAATATACTTTAATATCATGAAAATTATTCGAAAGTATCTTTAATTACATGCTTATTATTTTTTAAAGGATTTGCATACTGTAACTATAACAAAAACAAAAATCTGTTTCTCTTCAAATTCTAAATAATTTATATAGCAAAACTAAAACATTAAAGCAAACCTAATCAATGCACATCAATACTTGTACCACATTTAACACATCCACGTGTAACACGGTCACGACACATATAACCCTCCATTCACATATAATTCTCCATCACCTCTTCAAACCTACCTTACACTCCACATTATAAAACACCATACAATGCACCTTTATTATACTTTAAAAAAATGTTATGTTAAACGGTACTGTAAAATACTAAATAATAAATTTCCTAATTATCTTAGGTTAAGATAGGTTAGAGTAAAGCGCATTTGAGGTGTAATATGCAAGCACTGAACAACCATAAATTCATTTGAATTATATTCTGTTTAAATATGCCAACACTACAAGATAAAAGACGATCAGCCTGCCCTCTTTTGTTTGTAAAACAAAAATCTTCATTCGCTTTCCTGCGTCTTGTTGAACCGGTCATGTTGTAGAATATACTAGTAACTTGTTGATTCGCATATTGCATCACTCCTAGTTTATAATTTTACCTTCTGAACTTTGTACGCGTTGAGAAATAAATCAATCAAATGGTGACCCTTCTTTTATTAATATCTCCGCGGCAAACTTTAACGAAAGCGCTTGGTAAGTATTGGTAAGTATACACAATACCGCGCACACCGTCAGATACGTGTAATAACTAAAATAAACCTAATCGTTAAAGAGGTTAACCTTTACAAATCTGTGCTATAGAAATTAACTGTTACTCTACAAAACTTTTCACTAAGTGCGATTAAACTAGCAAATTTTTATTATAAAATATTTTTCAAATATATCAAATACGAGATACACCCCTGGTAATCATCATTCTTAAGATGTTAGAAATCTAAATAAATTTAAATCTCAGTGATAAATGATACAATTTATGATTAATTCATCGCTTAGCGGTTTTTAAACTCAATTCAAGTAAAAACACTTAATTTAAAGAAGGCGAATAGAAATGAAATAATTTCCTGAGTAATGTGTTTTTAGTGGTGGACACTTTTCCATTATTCAAAATCATAGCTGTAAGTTTAATAAAATGGAAATCAGATCATTTAAATCCCTAATAATAACATTAGGGAAACACCCATAAACATAGCGTTTTATCGGTTCATTAAAAATAAAACAACAAAATATCCAACAATATTTCTTTTATCGTTGATGAAAACGCAGTTTGTTGACGGATATTTCCACCTATCGACTATACATCAAAGCTTTTCGAACAATTTCTAATAGCTTAAACACACCACCTGGAAACGTATCCAAGCAAATAGGTGAATAACGTTTATTCGTGTAAAAATGGCGAGTTTTCGGAATTTTTAGTTTCACAGTTGATCCACAGGCGGTGGCTAAAATTTTTAATTAGGATTTCATCGTCGTAAAAATAATATGGATAAATAAATCCATATTCAAACCAAAACTCCACGCGAACACAGCAGCATCACTAGGTTGCTAATTAACAGCAAATCGAGCTTCGATATAGGTTCCCGGAGAAAAGCTGAAATCTAACAGCAATGTTCCATTATTGGTCAAAAACATCACGGGGGATGAAAATATAGCCAACGAATAAATAGTTTTTTTTCTCCTTAAGTGAGGATCGGCGAGATACCATTAAACCATTTATGACACATAGCATTATTATTTTTGATTTACATAATTTTTTTTTTTAAATCTCGTTTTATGAGTTTTTATCATAATAAGTCGTGGAAAACACCATCGAAAGCCTAAAATCTGGAAGGCACCCATAAATGGTAGTTTTTCTTTTATTGTAGAATGCTATTATTTGTTTGACTCCATAAATAGCCATATCGGTTGATGAAGCGCTCTTGTAGTCAAATTGGTTATCCGGAGTAAAGACTTTGTTTTTTTATTAGCTTGAATAAAACTTTTTCAAACACTCTTGAAATCATTGTCGTCAATCAGATTGGTCAATATCGATGCATCCAGTTGATTCGTATGATAACAGTTTAACTCGTGCCCATCGACATATGTGTGTGTTTTAAGAGGCTGGAGTATAGAGCAGCTAGACTAGTATATGGCTGATCTGATGCGTACTTTATATGCTCAATTCCTATGGTGTTGTACCCTGGAGTTTTATTTAAGGCTCGCGCCTACAACCATTTCAGGAGTGACATTCATGACCATTTCATGATTAGTTGCAGGTGGGTATTTCATCATAGATGGTTTCATGCTATCTCGCCGATCCTAACTTAAGGAGAAAAAATCTCTATATTCGTTGGCTATGTTTTCATCCCCCCTGATGTTTTTGACGCATAGTGGAGCTTTGCTGTTGGATTTCAGCTTCCGAAAGCCTATATTGATTAGCAGTCTAGTAATGCTGTTATGTTCGCGTGGAGTTTTGATTTGAATATGGATATATTTTCCCATATTATTTTTACAATGATGAAATCCAAATTGGTGGAATGTTTCGGGGTTGAGATCTGTTACCCCTATCTCTACCTTTACCCCTACCTCTACGCCTACTACTACTCCTACCACTACCTAGTAATTTTTCTCTTATTTTGAACGTCAAATGTGTAAAAATTCATCAAGATGTACCAAAATTTTGCTTTAAGAGTGAGGATTTAAGTAGGTGGATTTGAGTGGTTTTTAGAGACCATGTAGACAGCGAATTTCCTCTTGATCTGAAGGTGTACAAAATATCATCAACCTCGGAATAAAAGCGTAAATTTGCATACAAAACTGCCACTTTGCATGTCTTCACTGCGCGGTGCTGGTAGACGTGAATCGAACTTTAGGCTTAATACTGTTATCATCTGTTTGTTTCATTCCCTTGACTGAATTTATATTATATTAAATGTGCTCTTAGGAAAAAGATTTAACTGAATTAAAAACCCCCAAGAAAGGACGGGGAAAAGAACAAACATTCGTTTCTAACCATTTACTTAATTGAGTTAAATATTTAATATGTTATTAACTACTACTCTCTCTGGAACGTTGCGGGGAGACTCAAAGGGTCGCACTGGACATTTCCAAGTTTGGCACCGGGAACAAACTGCCTTCTTACGGTCTTGGTCTAGTTTATATTCATAATACCATTATTATAAAAATAATCTTGTTTTAATATAATTAATGGATTATTAAATTCGGCCAAGTTTTTTTGATAACATTTTGTCAATTATGTTATAGTCGTATCCGTTATTATTAGCTATTGGTTTAATTGTAGAGATTTCATTAGAGAAATTATTATAAGATAGTGGGATGGTGACTAGCCGGTGAATCGTGCTGTGGAAAGCGGAGTGTTCATGTGACATAGGGTGGTTGGAGGTATTATGTATTATGGTGTCGGTAAACGTAGGTTTTCGGTAAATGTTGAAGCTAATTTTATTATTAATAATAAAATTAATGTTTTTATTAAAAACTTCCTTTTCTTCCCCTCCCCTCCCCCTACCTCTCTACCAAATCAATCATATCCCAGGGCAATGCCCGGTACTTCAGGTAGTAAGGAATAAAACTTTATTCAAACAATTACTTATCGCAATATTTTACTTACGAAAACAAGAAAAACATGCTTAGGCATGCTACTTTTTTGGTTTTTGTTTCGTATGTCATATTAATATCATCTCAAAATAATAATAATAATAATAATTAGATGATTTATAGCGCCGTTTTGTGAAAAATTACCTCAATTGCTCTGTACAAATATTACTTGCTAGGGTTTATCTTATTATGTACAAACAGGTACGGAAATATGCTTACCTGGTAGGTCACTCCAGATTAACACGTTATATTATAAAGTTTTCTTGAGAAGATATGATTTTTCACGCACAGTACACAATCTTAGAAAACACTCAACATTGCATAATATTGCAGTTATTATTTAAATCTTATTTGTTATTATTATTGTTAGATTATTTATTAGAAGGTTATTGGCAAAAGAAGAGTTGGTATTTATTTAATATATATTAATGTTTTCTTTTGTTCGAATTTTGGACTGGAGGAGAAATTTTTAAAGTAACAGAAAAAAGCTTAAAAATTCTACCCCGGTTGAACTATAATTTTCGAAAATAATTACTTACATTATCATCTGTTCGATGAAATTAACCCACCATATCGGCCTTGTCGCGAAATCTGTCAATACGATGAATAAGGCATGGCCCAAAGTGCAATTGATAAACATTACCAAACCCGCGCCCAACATTTGTACACGATTGACATTGCTCATGAGAACAGATCGTTTCTACGATTTTTTGGCCTCTGTATATCCTCCCTTCTACAACGCAAGTTTCATGTCCACTCCTTCCTCTCCTCAAAAAACCCTCCACACAGCATCCTGAAAGATGACAGGCCCTGGGGGAAATTATTTCCCTCGGGACCTCATGGGTGGAGTTAAAAAAAAATTCGGTATGCGACATCTCTGTCAAGTGCGTGAAACTTTAACACAATCTCTAATTTCAGCAGCTCTTTCAGTATTTCTGCGGAGAACAGAAATACTTACGTACGTGATTTGTATTTTGTACAACAGATGTCTATATCTGTTTGAAACCTAGCTTGGTTTTCATCCGTATGGTGATTAAAATTTTCTTTTTCATTAACATATTAACAATTGTTGTATGTTTTATTACTGAAATAAAGATGTGGGCATATTCGAAGGTAGAGATTCCATTCAAACAATCCAGATTCTTAGCCAAAGGAACAGTGCTTCACTACACAGAGCTATTCCATCAAAACTGTGGTTTCATCAATTCCCCATTTTACAAAAAAAAAAAAATTCCTTACTTATTCAAATGGGAATTGGACATTGCTTCGTTCCCTCTCACATTTTTTTTTAAATACACGTGCTCAATTCCATAGATTGTACTATCTGTGGTATAAAAGTAGGAAATATAACTGGATTTTTTTTCGTTATCCCTCTCCACACATTATTTTTTCTATCCAGCCTTATCTAAGTCCGTCTCTCTTCCAATCAACATTTCATCTCTTCTAAGTCTGAAATCGACTCAAATTTTCTATATAGTATTTATGTTTACCCGTTTAAAAAAATTGTATTTAAACTCTCCTGCCCTATCTCCATAAAACGATAGCCTAGAATACCCTTGAAGGGTGGAAACCGGAAACATAAAAAAAAAAAAAAGAATTCTTACAGGGTGAAATGTATTTTCCGAATTGTGTACCTTGTGCTATGAAAAATAAATACGTAATATTTAAATGAAAATGATAATCTTAAGCAGACATGTATTTAACAAAAATAAAAAAAAAACGAAATGAAAGTGAAATGAGAAATGAAAGATGAAAGATGTAAACTTTGTTTACATCACTTTTATTTGTTATATACTTTTTCCCACCGGGTTTCGCTACTACATTAGCTTCTACAGGGCAGTGCTAAACTATGAACATTCATAAAAATGAGCGAGTGAAGGGCCAACAGTGGTAGGGGATCAGGTACCGGACCAGGAAGGGCGTGTACTTTGTTTGAATATTTAAAAAATCGGACTTTTATTTAAGTTTATTTGATTATTAATGAGTCTACTATTTTTTTTCTTTTGGCTTTCCTTATTTATATTTATTTATTTATTCATGTCTAGAAGGCTTTTACATGTTGATAAATTTATCACATAGTTATACAAAGGAGTATAATAATATAATATAAACAATAATAATTAGAGTATAAAAGAAGTAAATAGGTACAGCGTAATGAATAGCAGCTTTACCTGTGGTTACATTATAACTGCAGATTGTACAAAAGAATATAACAAGTGGCTTAGTACATAATATAATATCATTAGTATAAAAGAAGTAAGAAGTCTTGTAACGGCAATCATCAATTGGACTATACTCATTAGCTCATTACCAAGGCTGTGCAATCTTTGAATGGGAGAGTTCTCTAAATAATTATTTGAAGATGCTTGATATATACGAGTATAATACATAAATTAAGTTAATGAGAAAACTTTTCAAAGTTGACTTTTCTTGAGGAATGATGATGTTGAAAGAAAGGAATGAAGATGAGTGGAAAAGGAGCATTATACTATAGGGAAAATAAAAAGTTTTTTTCTCATTTTATCCGTGAACTTGTCATCGTTATCCCGTTTCGGGAATGGTATAATTCTGCACATTGAAATCTGCCACCTTCCGAGATTTTTGAAGTTTATCGTAATGAATAATGGATGGCTTTTGCTTTAGGTACGTTTCCACGGTTCTACGTGGAAACAGTTACGACGAACATGTTACCTAGTTCAATTTAGCATAATGGCTTCATTTGGCAGAAAGATGTTCAACTAAGAACAGTGTTGGAATTCTGGCGATAGTTTAATACACGGAAGTATACCTGTACACACAAAATATCTATGAATAATTATTAAAGACCTGAAAATTTCGTTTTGCGATTAAGTGAATTTTTACGTGAAATTAGTCATTTTACGCGAGTTACGCAAAATATGCAATTTTCGGGTAAATAACTTACTAACCATCATGCCGTTTCTCCGCAAGGATGGGCAGAGAGGACAGACCGATCAAATAACTTGATCTTGGCATACACTTCTTGCTTCATTCACATTCATATATCGTCTCATACATTCTCTTCTGTTATTCCGACTTCTGACATGGCCCGACTCAAGTATTAAATTCACTCGATTGTGGCATGTCTTACTCGGGCGTCCCCGACTTCTTCTTCCATTCAAATTCGCGTCAAATATTATCCTTACACTCCTTTCTTCATTCGTTCGCCCTACATGCCCAAACCATCTAAGCGTCCCTTTCTTAATCTTACTCATAACGCCTTGCATTTTTATGAATCTCAACATCTTTCACACGAACATACGAGTACATAATTTTAAAACACATTCGCTTCAGAAATCGCATTTCTGAAGCATTCGGTCTACTTTCATCCTTCCTCTGCTGCCCATTTCACTGCCAAACATTGTATGTATCAGGAAGTTTAGCATTTTTACACTCAAATTCTGGTATAATAATATAGTAAATAATATTGTAGTCGTTATAAACATTTTGTCTATGGTTTTGCTTGAATAACTGTAAATGGAACGCACCCAACTTTCTGCACCTATCAATAGTACTATCATTTCTGAGTTTCAAAAAGCTAGCCAGTATAAAAAACAGAAACAAAAAAAAACAACACTTTCTTTAAATAACAATGCTTTTGTAAAAAATAAATCATTTCAAAAATAACTCAGATAATATTAAACAATCATGAATACCGTCAAAAAATAAAGAAATTCAATGATAACAAGAAACTTTTTCCCAAACAATAATTTTTCATTTGAAGAATATATCATTAACTAGAATCTTGTTTAATAGGGGTTTCAGTTTCTTCCGGAATCGTCTGTAAACTTGTTTAAAAAAAGTCTTTACGAATAGCTTTCGTTTACCACCAAGATTTCTGAGAAATGTATTATATTTGTTTATTATTGGGTTTCCGTGGGATGCTGTACTTTGAAAAATAACATTTAATTTTAAAGTCCTGAAATCAATTTTGGAATATGTGTGAACGGACAACCGATGTTTTAGACTAGGCTAATTTATAAAAAGTTAATCGGAAGACTCCGGTGCATTAATAGTATGGGAACATTATATTGAAATTGGCATTATTAACTCAATTTCGTAAAAAAATGTGACTTCTGGACGTTCAATTCTATTGTACAGATATTAATCCAAAAAAATCAATTTGTATAATATCCACTTTCTGACCCCATCGGCTTGGAGGGATGCTTTAATATAATTACAAGGGTGAAAATCATTCACGCATTCACTCATTAATTTTCTATAAAAACACCATGCAATGAACATTTTATAATAACCAAAACAGTTGTATGAGTGAATTGTAAGTCCCTCACCAAGCACAATAGCCAATCTCTTTTTTGGTGAGGCTCAGCGCCAAGCCATGAAACTTGATTTATATATTATATTCCACCCTGTTCTTCTTACAAAAAAAATCTAAAAGAAATTTAAAATTAATTTATTATTATTATTATTATTATTTAGTACTTACTGGTGAAATGATATTCCATTTGTCTTGAAGTTCACTCTGTTGGTTGTATTTTTACAAAGTTGCACTGAATAAGACAGCAATTTAACTAAAACAAGGACGAAAAACAAGCGTTGACAAACACAAACACAAAAGCAACTAAGAAGCGGGTTCACTCAAAATAGATTTTTTTTTTTACGTGATACCGCACAAGAATTCCAGCTGCTTTCAACCATCTGGAGCCAGTGAGACTATGGTATCCCTAATTGGGGTATGTTGTGAGGCTGATGTTATTGAGAAGAGGAAGGAGATGGGGAGGAGAAAGGTAGGGCATTACCTAGCTATTCATATCTAGTAACCAAACACAGATAAAGCCATTTCAAGCAACGTTTCGATTGTGAATGGTAGTTTTTCACCAGGGCGATACTCACAGTATCTAATACTCTGGAACTTGCCGCAAATATACTACACAATATTCAAATTAATAAATTGTGAGATAATACAATTTAATCAAATAAAATTTAAGGCGCACGTCGTGATTTGAACCTGCGACCTCCGGATTCGTACCCAAGGATCGTAACCACTCAACCACGGAAACCATCATTAATAAAATACCGATTTCTGTATAAATGCCACAGCTCCCTGAAGGCTATATTTTCTTATCTGATTTACTTAATAATAGTAATAATAATATCTTTATTGTAATTAAATTTAACTATAACTGAAATACATGTTTAATATACTTGTGTAAGTGTACAGTAGTTTATAAAGTAGATATATAAAAAGTAAAATAATATAATAACAGTAGGTAATATGTAAAGAACAGAAATGTACAGTTGAAGTTGAAGTTTCACATAACCCGCCTCACTAGGCTAGCCTGTGTTGAGACAGTAATTTTGCATATTATTGTATAATTTTATAAAACCTATGAATATACACTTATAAGCTCTGTAAATGGTTAAATCAATATCTTAGAATTTGAGTGAGTGTACCGGTAAATGCCCTATCATTACTTTTAATCCAATTGTTTACATTGTGTTTGAATTTTTTTGTGAATCAGATTTTTTTTATGCTAACTTTTATGCTAATTAGAAAATCCCTTAATAATAATGCTAGTATTTTAAATAACCAAATTAACTTATCTTTTAGTCCCATTCTGAATATTTTCCCAATAAATCGCTCTGTTCTTCCCGGAAATCCTACAGTTACCCCTACCCATTTGCTTACCCCCCACTCCAACACCTAAAATTTATATGTCTTGTCAATATTTTATATCATTAGTTAGTTTTAATATTCTCCTGATGAAGGAAGGGTGCTTCCGAAACCGGTAGAGTTTTGATAAAATAAAAGTGGTCTACAACAAATTTATGTGTTTTTTATTGTAATCTTTTTCTGTTTATATTTTTTTCGTCCTCTTATTTCACGTACCAATTGTTATTTATGAATTAGTATTATTATCACTTATGGAACGTATTGCATTGCACTACCCCTGTTTACCTTCTGGAATAAAGAACTATTATTATTATTTAAATGAAATATGTAAGAATGCACTAACCTCACTACTTACCCGAAAAAACACATTTTTTATTATTATGTTAATACCGCATACGAATCCTTATTGTTCCCTGCTAACCGGAAGCAGTCAGACTGTATCATCCCCAATTGGAATATGTGGTGAATCTGATGGATGTTGGAAGAGGAAGGAGATGTGGAGAAGTACCTCTGGCTTTTCAGATATGGTTACCAAATACGGCAAAAGCCATTTCAAACAATTTTCGATTGTAAGTGGTGTACTTTTATCAAGGCGATACTAAAAGCATCTACATTTCGAAACGTGCAGCAAGAATACCATACATTATGTTTGTTTGATTTATTCTAAATTGCCTTGCGCACGCCGGGATTCGATCCCGCGACCTCTGTATTCGTAGTTGGGGGCCTAACCTTCTTTTATTTATTTATTATTATTTTTTTTTTAATTTAATGTAAATTAATTCTAATAATAACATTATTAAATTTGATTTACATTAATTTTTTTAAAAAATTAAATGGATTTCTACGAATTAAACACAAAAACAATTATTTTTTTAATGAGAACCTAACCATTCAACCGTAGAGGCCGTCCAATTATTATTCAATACAAATTATTTTCCTATCGTCGGGTGCTTGCTGTTTTTTAACCATAGTAATATATAACCACTATTTGAAAGATTCTGTTGAAAACCCGTTGTTATGGAAATCAAATGATACCTCTACTGCGCAAACATACCAACACATTATTAGCATACATAACTATTATACTGTATACTGGTACTCGTTCCGATCTATTTGCATGATATCTACATTTCCGAATTTCAGCGAAATTCATGTCACCTCAACAATACACCAGAGGTAAATTTCCCAAACTAACTTATGTGCCATCTGGTGATCACAAGATGTTCCATCTATATATTATAAATAAAAATCAATGTAACTTTGTTTGTTTGTCCTCGATTGTCTCGAAAATTACTTGCCCAGTTTCACTGAAAATAGCGCAGTTTGTTTTTATTAGTGCCGGGAAGGTTTAGAAAGTAGTTTTAATGAAATCCAATATGTATAACTGTTGCTGTAACGTTTTAAAGTTAGTATGAAAAACATTGAACCCGCCATGTTTTATGGAGGTTGTGGGTATGGCGTTTTTTGGGTAGAATATTTTCAAAGTGGAAAACACGAGTAGGTACCTACTTAAGAACTTTATGATTTAGATATATTTTGAAAAAATAAATATTTGGAATGAAATAAAATTGTTTGCTTATTTGGAGATAGAGAGAATATTTTCGTCACAAGGCCTTACTTCCGCTTTCAAATCAATTATGGCACCCAAACGACAAGCGAGAATTTACAAATTCATAACTTTATTAAAAATATGTTTAAAATATATAATCATTGAAGAAAATAATATTAACAAACCTAAATGAAAGATGAAATCGGACAAAAGGACAGAAACTAAAAATATTTCAGTCGCATCTGGGACTCGAACTCAGGTCCTCTGCCTATCCGGGGCAATGCTCAACCGACTTAGCTAATGAGACAAGTTCAATTTGTGTCATCTTCACCGATATCATATCTCAAATTCAAGGTTTGTGAATATTATTTTCCATTTTTTATCTCATATTATTGGCAGCTATTTTTATGATGTTTACAAAGTTCTACCTGAACTCAATTGCAAACTTAAACAGTGTCTCGGATTTACATCCAACTTTTTATTTATATGAGACATCTATTGACTTTTTGATAAAAGCGACTGAAATATTTTTAGTTTCTGTCCTTTTGTCCGATTTCATCTTTCATTTAGGTTTGTTAATATTATTTTCTTCAATGATTAAATATTACAATGAGGTTTTTAAATCTCAATAAAAATAATTAATAATTCAAAATTTTAAATATATTATTCCGAGCAAGGCCGGGTACACATCAGCTAGAAATATATAAAATAAAACTAATAAATCGTTCAACTGATTGTTCTCTCGCTGTCGCACTGCTTTTTCCAAGAGTTGGCATCGCGTTGCAAATGGTATTGGCTGCGTATTATTATCGTTTTTACATCGGGTACAGTTTTTAAGACGAAAAATTCGAACTTAGAACTTTATATTATTTTTTTTTATTGGTATTAGAAACAGCCAAAATATTTACATAAAAACATCATGCATAATATATCATAAATACACAATTGACGTAAATATCTCTAATAAATGTTTAATAATTGAAGAAGATAATATTAGCATCCCAAATGAACCACGAAACCGAAAAAACAACAAAAAGATTTCAGTCGCATCTGGGACTCGAACCCAGGATCTCTGCCTATCCGGAGCAACCGCTTAACCAACTTAGCTAATGAGACCAGTTCAATTTACCCCATCTACACCGATATCATACTTCAAGTTCAAGACTTGTTAGTATTATCCTCCATTTTTAAATCTCATATTATTGGCTGCTATCCTTATGATGATCGCAAAGTTCTATCCGAACACAATTGCAATCGTAATAGAGTCTCGGATATACCTACCCGATTTTTATTCGTATGAGACATCTATTGACTTATTTTACAAGTCTGGAAAGAAATATTCAATTTATTTTTTATAACTTATTGAAGATTGTAAACATCTACCTATCCGGAGTAACCGCTTAACCAACTTAGCTAATGAGACCAGTTCAATTTACGTCATCTACACCGATATCATACTTCAAGTTCAAGTAGGTAGAGGTCCTGGGTTCGAGTCCCAGATGCGACTGAAATCTTTTTATTTTCTGTTGTTTTTTTTCGGTTTCGTGGTTCATTTGGGATGTGTTAATATTATCTTCTTCAGTGATTAAATATTACAATGAGGTTTACAAACTTCAATAAGTTATAAAAAATCAATTGAATATCTAATAAATGTGTTTGCAACATGTGTATTGTAGGTAATAAACTTTTTATAGATTATATGGTTACAAATAACAATGTTTATTTACCTATCTCACTGAAACTCGGTGCGTGCAAAAACACGATAGTGCAATTATGAAATTGTTTGTTTGCACGATGGCCAAAGAAACGAAGATGTTTAAAATATAAGGCAAAATAAAGACTTCAAATTTTTTATTATTATATTACATACTTTTTTTTTTACATAAATAATGCTCAAGATTCTCAACTGCTCTCAACCGTCTGGAGCCAGTGAGACTATGGCATCCCCAATTGGGGAATGTTTTGAGGCTGAAGGTATTGGGAAGGGGAAGGAGAAGGGGAAGAGGAAGGTGGGGAAATACCTGCCTATTCAGATCTGGGCACCAAACACGGATAAAAGCCATTTCAAGCAACGTTTCAATTCTGAATGGTGGTCTTTCACCAGGGCGATACTAAGAGTATCTTCCACTCTGAAACGTGCGCAAATATACTATATATTATTTTTAAATTAATTAATTGTGAAACAGCACAAATTAATTAAACATAATTTAGCCTTACCCCTTGAGATGGCTCCCCCCTCATCACTAGGCTTTAAAGATGTGATGGCCCGTCCTTCTTTCGTTTATGATTTAATTTAGCAATAGACTTTCGTTCGCGCCACCGATTTAAGGTGACTCCTCTACTGCTGCCTTAAATTTTCCTAACTAATGTGATTGGAAAACTCTTTGTAGTTTTCCTTTCAATTTGAGGTTTTTCTCCTCCTTGGCCAGCGTGTAACGTCTAGCCCTATGCTAACATTCGAGTGTTTCCGATTTTCATGATTTTCACGGAAATTTTGCACTTCAATGTGGTCAATTTCCCAAGCTTTTCCGGAGTCTACGTTGTGTTGTTTTTTGTTTCAGACTATTGGAAAAACAAGGCCTTTTTTGTGGTAACCCCTATTCTTTGTAGCGTAGGCAGACTCTCGCATACCATTGACAGAATTCGTATTCCTAACATTCCTATCTTAGACTTTAATGTTCTGAACTCTCTATTATTATCCTACTATGCAATCTACGTTAATTTTCTATAGGAAGACTAGCATTTTCCTAACTTTACCCCTAAATTTTCTATTTTTTTTCTATCGTGAGTTTTAATGGGAAAACTTAGCTTCTGGGCTATACTAATTGCACTATTCCTGATCTATATAATACGACGTAGTTTCGATTTTAAATTTGGTATACATAAATGTAATGATCACAGTATTATCGCCTTTCCTCATCGTACTAAGTGTTATTCTACATGGGTTAGTTTCAATGAATTTCATGGTTAAAAGGTACAGTTTTACTTGTTTTGGCGCCATCTCCATCCTCTCCTAAATTTGGGAAAATTACATGATTAGGTTTTAGTTTTCACAGCTTTTGTTATGACGAGAGATCGAATACGGTTTGTTTTGCTGCAATTCGGCTCCAGACCTACCCCTAAAGTACTCAGATGACCACGTTTCCGGTCAGTAACTCTCCCCACACAGACGTACAGCCTGACCAAACGGTATACGTAAACTCTTCAATTTTCAGTTCGTGCGCTATTGGTCATCCCCTGTACCGCGACGGAAAGAGCACCTTCCTTATCCATGGGTCCGAGACCCTCCGAATTCCCGTCCTCCAGACAGTTACATTTAAAGGAGATCAAACCGGTTCCGTCCCCTCGTCAAACAACATTATATACTTGCGAATTTTTGCAAAGTCCGGGTTGAAAGGCCGTCCCCCGCATCAAGAGTTCAGAGATAACCACGCTTAAATCAGCAATTATTTCTGCCCAATCGATAGGTACAAATTATAAATATATGTAAACAATACGAGTTTTTTTATAATCCACAATACTCCAGTTTTCCCAGAAAATTGTGGATCTGACATCTCCAACACAGGTCGTGAATCTGTGCCAGATATTCAGACATATTACATAAGAATATACGTAAAAGTGATAATACAATATACATGATATATTACTTTTTGGTTTGGTTGACAGGTTGGTTTAATGAGACCCTGCTATCTCATGTAGTTTGAATTTAACTGTAGATTGATTTTTTGTTTGGAGAAAAGGTAGGACTCCAAAAAGCCCAAAATTTGCAAGGCCTGAACCTTGAAAACCTAAGTCGAAGATAAAATTAATTTTATAACATAACTTGGGAACGTATTGTCGACGAATGATTATGCTTATTTTGATATTTCCAGTAATGTGGGTTTTTGTTTGTTCTGTTGAATTCATCAATATGTTCGAACGGGTGTGGAGCGCCTTTGAATTGAATCTTTCTATGAAAATGGCGCTATAAAAATATTTATGTACGCAAACTACAAATACGTGATTTCTAAAAGATGATAGTCCATCGCAAAAGATGATAGTTATTTTTCAATTAAATGTCGACGTTTGTTAAAGTACTTATTCTTCGTAAGATGTACTGAAATTCGAATATATATATACATACTTATACGTATCTACATACTTCGATAAAAGAAGGTGTGGTTTGGAATGTTGACCTAGTTTTAATAACAGTCGAGGAAGTGTGTCATTGAGATATGCGACAGTTATTAAGTGTCAGAGACCCCCGTCAGGAAGCATAACAATTAGGATTCATTGGTTTGTTTTAGAATGATAACGATCTTTGAATTAATAAAAATCGTTTGGGTTGTTGGTAATTTTAGTAACGTTAGTTTTGAATTTATATGTTAGGAAAATATATATATTAATAAAATAAATTGTTTTATAGGAGATATACATAAATATAATAATTGGTTTTATATATATATACATATTAAACATTGTATATAAATAAACATAAAATAAATAACGGCCATATAGATTTGATAGATACATTATACACTTTCTTTATATATATACCTATACACACATACATTCTCTTAGTAAAGGCCAAGTCTTTAGCCGAAGTTATTTCACTACACAGTGAAATACCTATAAAAGATGTTCTGAAGTTGTTGACTATGAATTAACTCGATAAAGACAATTATACAGGTAGGTATCTACCGGAAATTTTTATAAATACTTAAATGTATTTATGGAAAAAAATAGGTATTTTTGAATATTTAAAAAGTCAAGTGCTGGTAATGAGTGAGACAATTGAATTATCTATAGTACTAGTTTAATTATAATTCAATGCGAAAGGAAAGATTTATCGTAAAATATCTCATAAAGGAAGATGTACCCGCTGGGTATCATAAAATGTATTTGAACTCAAATATTTGATTAGAACGGCTTTGATCACGTATACAAAACATTCACTCATAATATAGATAACGGTCGTATAGTATTGACCTATATATTAAACATTAAATATAAATATATATATATACATATTTACATATACACACATACAATACATGTACTTATAAGTCATTAGAAATATAATTCATATCTCCATCCTCGCCTTCCCCGGGATCCTGAAAACTTGTATATTAATTTGACTCACCTGAATTCCGACAAATTCATAATTTTTCCAGACGGGTTATACACGCCAATATGAAGATTCAGAAAATATTGAACTTCCCTGCCTGGAATGTTTAATCTAAGCTAGAAATATTTACTTAATACAATCTAGTGTTTCCTAATTTCAATTCGTGATCTACCGATTTGTACTATTTCTTCAAATTTAATGATCTCTCAATCCGGATATTATTAAACAATATTTAAATTTTTGTTGTTTTATTTTCCTATTTTATTCTTTGTACTCACGTAATTCTCTTTACTAACTATTAATTAAATCCGTAAACCGAACGCTTGGTAATATTTTAGAGCTTTATTATTTTTCTTTGACGAAATTAATCCCACGCTAGGTATTAAAATGAATTATATGAAACTAAGACTCAGCTGTTTTTAAACTTTCACTAAATTATTTTAAACGCAATTATATTTAATTTTCTTAAACTCGTAATGAATTTAGTTCAACACAAAATATGAATTAAATCACATTTCATTTAAACAATTTTAATTAATTCACAGAAGCTAATTTTAAAAAATCTTTAAACAAATAACTTTATTAATTTTAGAAATTTTCAATATTTATTAAATTATTATTATTATCACATTGCTCTAACAGTTTTGAGAAAATTAGATCAACAAGAGAATTTATTTTAATACAATATTAATTCGAACACAAAACACTTTATTTACTGGGTCACTTTTTTTATATCACTTCACTTAGATATAATGAATTTTAGAAGACTTCGATTCAAACACTTTATTTATAAACACTTTCGATTATTATAATTTCACTTAAAACCACCAATTTTAATTAATTCACAGAAGTAATTTTTAGTATCAACTTAATTATAATGAATTTTAACTTCAATATTTTTCAAACTATTATTGAATTAAATCAAACTATTGTTGAATCAATCCAACAACTATTTAAAAGAATTTATTTAAAACTTTATTTAATTGTAAGAAATAAATCAAATGAAACTTCCTAAGTCCAAAAACAAAACAATTACTTAAAATCGGCCAGCACGTAATTTAATATTTTCTCGCCCGACGTATTCCGCGACTAATTCCCTTATTCCCTCATTACATTGCCTTATATACCTAGCTTAGAATCAAAAAGATTTAACTCCATTCCATACCTACATTAAATTATGTTCTCTATTAACTCGTAAACCTATATGTAAGTAATACTAATTTCGACTGTAATTCTTCAATGTAAATATTTAGATAAAATCTGGCCCGCCTCTGAATCCATCACTTTTCCTCACTCCGGCCAGGATCGAATTTAGTTCATTCCTCTAGATCGCCCTGCTGTTCCTTATTATAGAATTGGAAATTTCGATTCATGTTTTTTTTTCTGAAAATATTATCTATCGCTTATTCTTTGGTCGCCTATGAACTCGTGTATCTCGTAATCATAGCCACTATGTCATTATTGAATTTTATTTAAAGAAGCGCCTTCTTCACATCGTTCAATTTTAGAAATTCCCTTAGTCCCTGGTTATCTTGATATGCGATATCTTTTTATTTATGAATTTTCCGATGGTAACATGGTTTTTCTCTGATCTAACATGTGAATATTCGATTAACGCATATTTTCGTGAAATTCTCAATTGATCCTAATATTGGTGTAAACACTTTATAATTTCTTCCCCACCTCACCTGCCTGAGTTAATAAATATACCTTTCCAGAATGATTTTTCAATGTGTTGCACTGCTTCTTCCTGGTCTAACTGTATTACACCTTTTGCATGTACCTGTCGTCTGCTTATACTTTTCATCCGGGTCGATTGATATCATCCTTAATTGATTTTTCACTACCTTTAATAATTTTATGTATTAATTTATTGGCGTTTTACCTGCGATTTACCTACCCCAAACCTGGTAGATATGAGTTCGTTCACTTCTTTCCTGGCCACTCCCCTTTCTCCATTCCACTCTAACTCAATATCACATTAGCTTACTCATTATTATGGGTAATAATCATTACTTTTGTAAAAAACCGATATAAATCAGAGTTAATCGAAAACCCATTATTTTTTATTACTTTTCCTTAAATAAATATTCCTATCTTCCCTGTATTTTTAATTGTTCGTTTATCTCTTTATTGCCCGAGTTTCATGTTCATCTGATCGCTTGGATAAACAATTCTTGTCACCTTGTTTACATTAGTCATTGACAACCTCAAAATTTTACCTAAATGTATCGAACTATATTCAAAGTAGTAGTCCATATATCTCAATATTTCTAATGAATTCCTTCAGTTTAAATTTTATAATTGATTGATACATTTCTCATCTACATTTTCATAATATCTGATGTCCCGAATCTACTCAATTAATACCTTTTATCACCTAAAATCAGCCTAGTTTCACTCCCTTGTAATTATCTACGTTCCTGAAATTAGAAAATTGTACTTCTATTTCACATTAGTCTCGCCTAAATCGCCTCTTAAGTTTGCCGAAGTTTCCATACTGTATAATTCTTGTTTCTTCCCTTTTTTCATCTGTTGAAGCTATTGTTCTCTGAATTATTTTCTCTAATTCGTTGTTTTTCCGCTTAGCCTTACATGACACGTCTTTCTGTCTAAATTCTAATGCAAACACACCTTTCCCCGTGCAAGATAAATCATTTCTTTGTAGTTTTTTTATTTGTAATTAACATTTTGCATATTATTTTTTACTTTCTACTTCCATTTTCAATGGTTATTCATCTCTGCATTTCCCATTGTTTCCTTTAAAGTTCACGACCTCTTCTCGTCCTGTTCGACCGCTAGTGAAATGTTTATATTATAGGCCGTTGATCTGAACCCTTTCGATTCACATAAATAATTAATATTTCCTTTGTCCTGTCACCACTAATTGTTGTTTATGTAGAACGCTCGTTTGATTGGTAACTTTTTCGTTGATTTCACCCACTCCTGTGATGTTTATTTATAAGAGGGAACACCTTCTTCTCACTGCCATCTCGTGGTTTTATGTTGCAACGAGTTTTATGAATCAAAATTATTGGATTATAATTCACTGTAATCAAACTCTCCACAAGTCGATAGATGTCGCTCCCTTAAGCTTTTCTAGCATGAAAGTTATGCATATAAAAAAAATATTTTCCAGGGTTCTATTAAAAGAAAAGGATGATGGTTAGACCATTACACCCTCGACCATGGATTATTAAATCTATATTAACTGTATTATTTACAACATTTAATGTTGTTCTTCTTCGTGTTATCTACATGTTTGTAACTTAAACTTTGCGTTGTACAGAGAATATTATAATAAATTGTTTTAGAAACATTTCTTGAATGAAATCTTTTTTATGTCTTTCTGCTTACTTTTAATATAACTTCAAGATTTACTAATTATAAACAAAAAAATCTGATTATTTTTACAATGACTCTAAAATTTCCATGACATTAAACAAAAAATTAAGCTTACTCATACCATAATTCTAAAATTTCAAACTCAAAAACTGAAAATTCAAAACATAAAATACTTAATAATCTAGTAGTCTTATTTACGTAAATTACTCATATTATCCATATATACTCGTAGGCAGCGTTTATGTGGGTTCCCATTTCTTACTAACTAACTAATTACGCATCACGCCGTTTCCCCGCAGGGCTAGCCAGAGAGGATGGACCACCAAACCACTCGATTTTGGCATACATTTCTTGCTTCATTCACATTCATACATTCTCTTCTATTATTCCGATTTCTGACAAGGCACGACTCAAGTATTTGAATAATTTGATCGTACCATGTCTTCCTCGGGGGTCCCCGGCTTCTTCTTTCATTCACAGTCACGTCATATATTCTCATTACACTCCTTTATTTGTTCTACATGCCCAAACCATCTTAGCGTCCCATTCTTAATCTTACTCATTACGATTATATCAGCCTTGCATTGTTTACTATTCTCAACATGTTTTACATGATCATATATAGTTTTACCACCCATTCGTCTTAGACATCTCATTTCTACGGCATTCAGTTTACTTTCATCCTTCCTATGCCAGTTCCATGCCTCACTGCCATATATCAGGATTGGTATCAACACTCCATTGTGGACTGCCAGCTCTACTTCTTTGGACATCTTGTTAGCGCCAACCGCGTTCAGTCCTCCGTTAATGGAGTTTCCTGCATCCACCCTTCTTTCAATATCCCTATCAGTCTTTCTATCTCTCGTAAACGTAATTCCCAAATACACAAACTCATCGACGTGCTCCAAAAATTCATAATTTTCAACTATATTGCAACACAGTTTTTGTACTCTCTCTTTCAAACACCGTGACTTCAGACTTACTTACATTCATCATTAGCTCATTCTTCATACATGCTTCGTTCATCCTAGATACGAAGGACTGTAGATCTTCCATACTGTTGCCAATCAGCACCGCTTCATCAGCATATAACAGGCAACATACTATCGGAAGATTTCTTACTATAATAATTTATTATTAGTTAATGCTTTTTTTTTTAAATAATTTATTTTATGTTTATAACTGGGGAAAAAAAGGTTGCTCACCTATATAACTGGAATTCTCACCTTAACCATTGTGAAAATTTAGTCCATTACTGTAATAATTATGTGATGTATTCTGTTAAGAGAGTAAAAATATTTTTTTTTCTTATATCACTACTATCTTATCTATGTATAGTATCTACCTAATTGTATAACTCACTTGAACACTACGTGAATACTTACCGTATTATTTTACTGCCATTAATAAAATTATTATTCGTATGTTTATATTACCTCAACATTAGTATAAGCTCTTAAGATAGTTAAAGGAAAAAAAATTGCCTGAAAAAAGTATTTTCCATTTAGCCCATCGGGTAAGGTGGCGAAATTATGTAGGTATTCGTGCTATTTCGTACTGCTGTATAAAACCCAATATGTTACTGTCAAAAAACTATAATACCTAGTAGTTAAATGATTTTGATAACAATAAAAAATATTTTTTAACCCAATTTACTCCACTTCTTCAGTTGTTTTGAACTTTTTTATTTTGAAGTGTTTTTTTTTCGATTTTATTGTTTTATATTTATTTTTTTAAATAATATATGAATAATTTTTTTATACTAATTCCTATGAGTTGATTACTTTACATCTACTACTTCGTAAGGGAATTCTAAGTAGTTTTGTGCGATCTGTGTAAAGTTAAGCTCATCAGAAAAAGCATTACAGCATTAGGTACACTTCATGAAATAAATGTAATTAATAAGTAACAGATTAATGTTTAATACAAATGCTTTATATTTACATTTGTAAGTTATTTAAATTTTTAGATTAAAGACGATTATTAAGACAACTTTTAATAACAAAAATTGGTAATTCACTTCAACATGAGCTGTTTCTGTAAACCCACACATAAACCAAGTGAATCATATGGAAAAACGCTATATGGTCAATAAGGAACTCCAATGAAAAATACAATGGCTATAAAAATATTTGCTCATATAGATCAGAAAACGCCAATTCTGAATACATGACATTTATTATGTATAATTATACACAGAATTTATAAATCATTATTTAAAAGAGAAAAAAAATCACCTTATCAAAACACCTTGTTATGTTGGTACCATTGCATTTGGAACATTTGACGTCACATGTGCATTCTGTTTTTGGATTAGTGTGGAATTTTTTTTTATTTTTCGATTTTGTTTTGTATTTTAAACGTGTTTTTTTTATTTTGGTGACTCAAACTCTATAATTGTTGTTCAATATAAAAAGATTAAAAAAAACATTATTGATGAAATAAATTAGAGCGTTCATGAGCAAACCGATACGGATCTACAATCAATACGGATATTACGATAATGTTAATACTCAGTACTATTATTATTAGAGTTATAGTTTCTAAAAAGGTACATGATTTTATTACTTATTTGGTTTTAATTTGCTATGAATAGAATATAAAATTATGTACGGTATAGCTCATCCATGTTTTGACATTTGACATTCTAACCTCAAAACTGATCAAAAACGACCGGCCATAGATTTGGAGCGTTTTGGCGGGCTTTGAAAAATTTAAAACTATTTTATCTATAAAAACTAACTTTAGAAAAAAAACGAAATATACTGGTACTTAAGTTTGAACGTGAATATTGATAAAATAATAAAAAATATAGAAATGAACTGTGTTTCCTTACTCACTATAATCTAAAAGAAGAATATTTTTTATTCATTTATACAATAAAAGAGAATTTTTCGAAAGTGGTGTAAAGTAAACTGCGGAGTCGTATAAAAGTAACCTTTACGTAAATAAAAATCTTTTGTTTATTTTCTATCCGTCCTGCGATAATCGTTATTCTTGTAAGATTAGGCATTTTTGCTTAAGTTCCGATTGTCTTACCTATAAACATAATTATAATCGTAAAATGTTTGTTACACCGTAAAATGCCCTAAATCTCCGGATTCTACTCCACCTGATTAGCTTTTTTACGAGATTCCTCAATATTTAACGAGGTGTTTATACGAGCGAGTAAATTAAATGATATTTGGCTTCACTGCGTGTCATAACATTTTGTTGTCAGTAAATCAAAATTTAAAAAACTTTGTAACAATTTCGCATGAATAAATATTATAATCGTTAATTTTTAAAATACGAAAATGGGCCTTTGTTCACGATTCACCATTCGAAATTGTTGAAAGTTTACTGTATTTTTTTTTGGAACTTCGAATCGAATTTTTCTTTTTCCTAGAATTTGATTATGCGATGTCGATCTCCGAAAGAGCTTTTTTATGTTTACTTCTTACAGAATGCGTGATATTATATAATAATGTATATTATACATATATATAAAATAGACTAAAGCATACATACAATACTTGTCTCAATTTTAATGAAGGATTAATGGTTCTTAAGCATACAAACAAATATGGACAAAGATCTTTAGATCGCATGATTCCTAGCTGTTCAAATATATCATCCGCTGAAATAAAAAAAAATTGTATTCAAAATAAACAGTTAATAAATATGTCGAAAACTTGGCTAGCTGAAAGAAACTCTTTATATAATTTCTTCAAAAGATTAACATTTACTTTGTGGTTTCATTATTAATAAGTAAGTTATAAATTACTTTGCAATCACCACTTTATTAATACTATATACATAACATGTTTCGAAAGCGATGCGTTCCTCATCGGGGATATTAGTATTAATATTAATATTCTGTAAATTCCTGATGAGGAAAACAACATGTTGATATGTGTATATTAATAAAGTGGTGATTGCAAAGTAATTTTTAATAAAAAAAAATTATGAAACTGTTTGCATTAGATAATAGGGAAATATTATTTTATCTATGATTTATTGTTGTCGTTCATGTTTATTTTTTTTAAAATATTTTTGTAGAAATATTTTTGAGTAAGATTTTTGAGAAATATTTAGGCTTTAAGTTTGTTATGCATGTTTTTTATTTTATATACTGTTTATTTTGTAGCCGTAACTGTAAATTTAGGATACAGTTTTGAATAACAAGCTCTCGTTAGACAAACCACAAAAAGTAGTTTACCGGGACTTTTTACATTATAAAATAACAAACTTGTATATAATACATTCAAATCAATCGTCATGGTTTACAAATGTAAAAACGAACCTATGCAAACACCCTCAACATGGCTAGATGGAAAGAAAATGAATGTTGTTCATAGCGTAAAATAATGGGACATTTTATCACAGACGACCTTAAGGACATTGAGGATATGGAGACACAATCCTATCAAGGCTGTAACACTTTTGCAGCCCAAGCGCCAAAAGAATACTGCTCAACGTATTCTGCACATCTCTGTATACGTCATAACTGTGAGTAGATTACACTGCATCCTAATGGCATAAGCTAAAAGACACCAACAATAATGCATATCGCCAACTAGTCTAGTATATCGAAATACTGCAACGCTACGGAAATGTTCCTGGAGGGATGAGTGCACTCTTTCAGGGCACTTCTCCGCCACCGCATGGGAAGCTTATGATGCAAAGTATGCCAATCCGAGAATACTATAATTACAACCATGGCTGCCTGGATGGAGGTCCTCTGGAGACGGAAGACCGTCATTTATCCACTGTAAACGTTTTTTATTTTATATTAATTAATATTCTTGTATGTAATTTTTAATTTTCTTTTTTCCTTTTTTTAAGAAATGTTATTTCGTTTTTATGTATGATTGTTGTAATCCATTGAACGTATTGCATTGCACTATCCCTGCATACCTTCTTGAATAAAGTATTATTAATAATGTTATTATTATTGCCTAACATTATTATTTTAGGATTATTCGCACGAGAATCGGGAAGGATGAAACATGTACAGGATCATCGAATACCAAAAGGTAGGTAGGTGTCTACTCAGTTATGTTGTTAATTGTATATATCTCTAAATATAAAGATATTAATTTTTTATGTGATACCTCACTAAAACACTCTTGTCTGTATTATGCATGAAGGTACAGGCAAATAAATTATATCGGTACCCTGTTGGATGACGTTGTGGGGTAAGTTAGGGGATACTCTAAAACAATAATACTTCATATTCATAAATACATTTAAAAAAACTCTAAATAACAACAATCAGACATATTAGAAACACTAGATCTCAGTATCAAAAACACCACAAGGAACCACAAACACGACATTTGGAAAAAAAAAACTTATACTATGGCACTAAACTCTACAACAAAATCCCACTATCCTTTAAAAATCACAACATCCATAATAAATTTAAAAAAACAAATAAAACATTGGATAGATTACATGGGGAGATCTGAAATAGAAAATTTATTAACACCAAATACAGACTAACACCGAAACTACTCAACTGCACTTAAAACACCTCACCTTAGAATTATTTTTATTTTTTTCATCAAGCACATAATTTTTTTTATATTGACATAAAAATCGGGTAGGTATATCCGAGACTCTATTCCGATTGCAATTGTGTTCGGGAAAACGTTTTGCAATCATCGTAAGGATAGCAGCCAATAAAATGGGATTTAAAATGGAGTATAATATTAACATGTCTCATTGAAGTATGATATCGGTCTCATTAGCTAAGTTGGTTAAGCGGTTGCCCCGGATAGGCAGAGGTCCTGGGTTCGAGTCCCAGATGCGACTGAAATCTTTTTATTTTCTGTTGTTTTTTTGGGTTCGTGTTTCATTTGGGATGTGTTAATATTATCTTCTTCAGTGATTAAATATCACAATGAGGTTTACAAACTTCAATAAGTTATAAAAAATTAAACATTATTATTATTTGTTCCTGCGGGTCTTCAAAATATTCAAAGGAAGGCGCACATGTCTGCCATTTAATGTAAGAAGGACCTATTTGGAGAAAAAGACCAAGAGTTTTATTAAGGGCATTCGAAACATGTTTTTATTTTATTTGATTGGGTGGCCAACATTTTACATAAAAAAATAAGTATAAGGAATAAGTCATATAAATTTTACCATATACAGGTTTCCACATGGGTATTATTTATAAGTGATTTTAGTGATTTTTTTAAGAAATCAAACAAAAATTAAAAAGATTATACAAAATAAAGAAGATTAAACAAAGAAATGATTATAATACCATGCGCTTACGGGAGGCGTTAGTTAAGTATTTTAGAACAACACTATTAGCACGTAATGCTGTGAAATATTGATATAAATCGTTTATTGGCTCCTGGGTAATATGTCCGGTATCCGGTGGCCATGTGAAATCTCGAAACAACGGGATTGTTTTACGAACGTCTGACTCGGAAATACTCCGGAAATTCGAGGGATTAAAAACCCGGGAGCATTTCTGAGCTTCTAGGACAATGAATGGCAAAGCTTAGTATCGATAATGTTCCGAACACTCGGGTTTTACTTTCCGTGCCATTTTCAAATAAAAGATGTGAAACAATCACGTGGTCATTCTTGAACACATCGCTCTGTGCAATTTACCGCCACAATTAAACGTCGGCACATTCACAAACACGGCACAAAGAATAACTCAAGGATTGAAAGAATAAAAAAGAAAAAATACATAATGGTTTTGACGAGTCTAATCAATATCGCCTGGCCGCGGCGGATTCAATTCAAAAAGTGACGGATAAGGAAGTAACTAACCTACCTTAGGCAAACGTGGGGCTAGAATTGAATTTATTTGAGTTCTTAATTAATACTTTTGTAAGGGAAATAATTATTCAACAAAATATGAAATAAAATAAATTGTTATTTTGGTAGGTAAAAAGCTCAATTCCTTCAAGAAATTTAGAAAAATTCTGTATGTGTTTGTGTTACAATAAAATATTGTGTTTTTATAAGTTTCTTGGAGGAATTCGGCTATAATCCCTCGATTATTTTGATAAAAAGTTATATTTTTTTCTTAAACGTGCATGGTAATCTTTTAAATGACAATAGAAGGCGTGTTTTTTGCTCTTTCTTACAAAGTTAAAATCATATACATTACTATAGTAAAAAATGAGATAACATGACGTTTATAAGTCCGTTTCGGGCTGGGAGGAATATTTCCTAAAAAGACTCGAGGGGTTAACCTACAACAACAATTTATTCCATTTCATTTTCTGTGTGTACCTGCCTACAAACAATTTATATCGATATTTAAAAGCGTTATGTGTAATAACATTTTTAATGTTTAAATTAAAGCCATCGTTATAATTATTTTCAATTTTACCTTAATGTAATAAATCAACTTTTGTAGGGAAATTGAAATTGGTTTCCGTAGGGTTAAAAATAACATAATAAAATTAAGATAAACTTCCCACCACCATTGTAGTACAGCACAGTAAATTACGCATGTTAATTAGTTAGTAGGTGCATGTTTGCAAAGGAGGTAGCCGCCTATTAACAGATCTTAAAATGGAAATCCTTTCAAGAAACATGGAATAAATAATGCAAGGGTGTGTTCATATGAAATGCGCCCCAAGGGGACGCAAATTAAACGTACCTTTCATATTTGTGATTAGCCGAAAGAATTTTTTTTTAATTATTCCTTGCACGGTCATGAATTATTTATTATCCTACTAGGTGATGAGTACCCGGCCTTGCTCTGGATTTTTTTTTTTTAATAATATTATGAAGTTGTGAATTCTTGCTTGTCGTTTGGGTGCCATAAATGATTTAACAGCGAAAGGAATGCCTTATGACGACTTTTATTATCTCTAAATAAAGAATCAATTTGAAAAATTTTTTTTTTTTCAAAACATCTGTATGGGACGTGTAGGACCCACACAAGAAAAATAGTGTAAATATTTAGGCACCGGCACAAAGGGACGCACAACTATTGTGATTTGCGAATCCCCCTGTGAGAGGCGTTTGATAGTTTCCCAGTGGAGATGTTATCGCTCCGATCGTACTTAACGCTTAGAGCGTGAACCGTCGATAGATCGACTCTCTATTAATGCGTATAAAGTGCGGACCGTCGGAATACCGACTATAGCGCAGTTTGATTATGGGTATTGTCAATGATTTTTTTTTTATATTCTTGTTTATTTTTTTTTGTTTTTATTAATTAAATAAATACAGTTTAAGTAAAAAATATCTTTTATTTGAGTAGTTTGATATATCCCTTATACATAACAGAAAGAATTACGAAAATCCACTTACATTTGAGAAAAATAATTAAGATTCTGTTCACACTTAATTAATAGGGTGGTTTTTTTTCAAAAATCCATTAGCAATTTATGTAAAATATGTGAAAATAAGTTCAGCACCAAAAGGGTTAACTTATGGCACCAACCAGTATGATCGGTCGCTGATGCAACGGGTAGTGACGTCAGCGGTTGCTGGCTGTAAAAGATTGTTCATGTCTGGTAGCGGCAGATCAAGGTATCCAAGGAAGGAAATATTGTCCATTCTGCGGTTGAAATGAAAAGAGGGCACATACTTTTGATTTTTATGTAAAATAAAAGCTTTTTTTAACTATGTAATAATTAAAAACGACTATCTAATGACTCATTACTTTTGAATTTTTGTTGGTGGTATGTGGGTGACTTGAAACTAAATAACTATACTGCAACTTTAGGGGCAGGATTTCACTCCTTACGAAGGATTAATTTTGATTTTTATATTTAAATATTTCGTTCTCGCTGTACCTATTTATCGAGAGTGTTTATTAGTGGGTTTTCATGACCGGCTAGACCGGCATAAAACTTTTCAGAATGTGTTTCTATAAGATCCTTTATCAGAGGAATGTTTGTGTTATTGTGTGGAGTGTTAACCCATGTCCGCTTAGGTGCATTCAATGCTAATCGAATGGCTTCGTTTTGCAGGATTTTTAGTTATTTAATGTGTTTGCGAGCTGCGTATCCTCAAATAGGAGAAGCGTAAGTAAAGCCCGTCCTTATAGTCGTCTTATAAAGGAGTAATTTATTGTCTCCTGATAACTGACTATTTTTACCTAGCATGGGGTAGAGAGCGGCTACTGCCTTGTTAGTTGATTAATTTAGAATCTAGTATTAATTCCAGGTATTTGACAGATTTTTCCCATGGGAACTTTTCTTTTTTAGCTATTCTTCATGAGAAGACGGTAGCTACGCTTTTTGTTGAGTTAATTAAAATGGCACATAATTGAGAGGGCACATACCACCTCGCGTATGCTATGTATAGCGCGAGCGGCGCGGCTGAAGATTAGGTACCAAGTATTGCACGTGTTGTGCAATCGAATAGATTCCATTTTTGTGCAATCTCGGCTCGATATTGCATCTGTGGTGCAAAATCAGCTCTCGGCTCCGTATTGTATGTGTTGTGCAATAATTTATATTTGTTTATAAAGAAATAAGTTTATCGGCTTTTTTTTTTTAAGTAAGTACTTACTTGTGTTTTCCATTGTGAAAATACTCTATCCAAACAAACCTTCTTCTTTTGAATATGTAATCTGTTGCTAACCAGAGTGGTATATCTATGGGCTAACCTCAATACAATACGGCGTGTTCAATTTTTTTATACTAATTTCAAAATGTTTTGCATATTTTATTTCATTGAAATTACTATCTAAACCTTTCTGGAACTAATAAGAACAAATAGTGCTAATGTCATCGAAATCGTTTTAGTAATTGTCGAAAAAATCGAGGATAGACAGACAAACATTCATTTTTATATATGGAGATGAAGTTCATGCCATGGGCATGTAACATTTTGTGTGTGTAGGCTTTGGGTCTTGACTAGGGAATTCCTTAAGGTTGATCATAACATCAAAAGGAATTTAAATTCACAAGAAAATAAAAAGGTTGGCATATCAAAAACAGCGTGTTGAAAGAAAATGATTTATTTTTTATTTACATAACAAACGGCTAGTGCCTTCAATGAATTACGCAAATATGTACATTCAGAAATTAATATTAGCTTTAGATTTAAAAATATGTTTTAGTAAAGGGTTGATGCTCACAGTAAATAAGTGGAAATAAAATACCATTATTGTTAAAACTGGTAATGCCCATCCAAGTATTTTTTTACATATTGATAGTGGGGATAATTATTTGAAGTGATCGGCAACCTAAATAACTTTTGACAATAAAAAATAATAATTGAGCACCTAATAGCGACAATTTATAATACATAAATTGATAACCTTCCCCGTCTCCTCACTCGCCTCAGCCTCACGACAAACCCCAATTGGAGATGCCACACACCAACTGGCTCCAGGTATATGGCCTCCAGTGTATTACCTTCCAACCTTAAGAGCCAGCATTAAAAATGGCTCTAAGCATCGCTTTACAGGTTTGCTAACTCAAGAAATACCACAAATAATTTTAAGTATATTTTTTTAACATTAACTCCACACGGGAGGCGCTGAGGAAAATAATTTCCCTCACGGCCTATGTCATCTTCGAGGATGTTATATGGGAAGTATTTTTAAGGAAAGTTGAGAAAGGAAGTTTTGGGAAGGAAAAGGGTATGAATTTAGGGGTCAGTGAGTCCAGGAGTGCCCATATCTACCTCCGCTGTGCAAGACGATCGGTCGTGAGAGTCCGGCTGGAAGGGTCAAGGGTTCTCCCTCAACAGGCCTCTCTCGATCTGGCCCATCACGCAGCTGGTGGATAGACGCATCTACCGCCAAGACCTGGACAAATCTCACTTCCATGAAATCGGGTACCACTGCCTAAAAATCCTCAAATAGGAATCCTTAAATTCTATGATATAGTCCCAAAATGTCTGAAAATATGTGCAGTTTGGAAACCGGTGAAAGCAGTTTTAAACGTTTTACCTAAAACTTCAGTACATATTTCATATAGAATTTAAAAGGTTACAGTTTGAGGATTATTCTCATTTAAAATCTTATACATTTAACTTATTACCCGTATGGAATTAACAGATAAATCATTCGTAGTATTTCTTGAGTTAGCATCCCCAAAGTGTGTATTTTTGGGTGCTGACCCTTAAAAAACCTAATTACTTGTTTTTTTTTAGAAAAATCACATCTTATAATTAGGTGCTCAATTAAAAAAATTTACAGCAAAAGACAAATATTTTGGAATCCAATCTTCATTCCTTTGGAGTTCATAATAAGAGCCATAAATTATCCACATAGTACCTAAAAGCTTTTTAAAATACAGCGATGGACCAAAAGGAGGCTGCTACGATATGAAATATAATTGACTCTTGATTACGTAGGCAGTTGGCCGCCCCGCTACTGTGGCACACCGCCGTGTTGATGGTATCACACCTCGAGGTGCGAATGCTGTCTGCGGAGAGTGTCTCGGAGATGCGTCTCAGCATCAATGCAGCCTCTTTGCTGCACTTGGACCTCGCGGCTTGGGAAATGCAGCGGTTGAAGCCGTAACTTGCACTGAAAAAATAATAATTGAATATTTACATTTAAAAGTACTTAATGTGTTAAAATAAAATTCACATAAATTACAAAAAGATTGTACTTGACGCTCACGCCAGTGACATCGACTATAAATCGATGGATTCCTCTTCAGGGATCCTGGGTAAGGATTTGCAAATGATACAGTGACTACGAAACTCGTCGGGCAACTGGCTGGTTGGACCAGTCGTATCCCTATTTATTGGGATAAATTGTACAGTTTCTACACGTGTTAGCAGCAATTATTCTTATCTCTACAGGAATGCGTGGGATAATAAAGGCAAACGAAGGACCTTATCAAATATGAGTCGTGTAGAATTGCGTAAGAAATATATATATTTTTTTGTTTTTATTATTTATTTGTTCATCTTATAAGTTTGGTACAGTGTTCACATTTTTTTAATTTTTCAACTACCAAACTAGGCACATGCCCGTATTATTTTAGTCGAAGTGTGTTGTATACCTACATGTAATACAATAAGGTAGGAATAAAATCATAATTCTTGTACATGTGTAATAGGTTTAAATAAATATACACATTTAAAAATGTATTGTTTAAAAAATAAAATTTTAAAAATATTAAATAAGTCCACGTATTATCAACAACCTCTTTTATGATGTAAGACATACTTTGAAATAATTTCTTCCTTTTGTAAATAACCAATTTTGAACACTGATGGTATAAAGGTTATCAGATTTCGATATCGTAGTATCAGTACTCGGTGAGTTGAACATTTTGGGAGCAATATAAAAGAACTGTCGCTGGGCGAAAGCTGTTTTCGTTTGGGGAATTAAGGATTTTAGGTGTGATGAGTATCGGGTGTAGATTTTTTGTTGTGTTTTGTTCATTAAATCATTTTCCATGTGTACTCGTATATGAGAATAGTCTTTATGTATAGCTGTCGAATGTCTAGGATTGCGAATTTATTAAATTCCTTCATTAATTCAATTATAATATATTGGATAATTAGTATCTGCTGTCCGATACAAAGACATACAGGTATGTATATCATTTACGGAAAAACAAAACGAGTATTGATGATTTTCAAAGAAATTCAAGATTTATGAAAACGGCAGTAAGGAAATGGGTTTAGATAACAAAGAGGATAGATGCAAGGTTCCGAGTTCGCGCTTTGGTTCAAACCTAATCTATTAAATCTTTTTTTATGTTGTTTAGAAAATACTAATTTTAACTCTATTGATGTGAATTTTATGTATGTACAAAGCACATACAGGATAACTCTATAACCCAGTAACCCGGTTGGGCAACGTTGTGAGACGGGTTAGGGGGCTTGTTAATGGGGGCTTTGAAGAGGCCCGGATTAAATGTTGTAAGAAAAACAGATGCCGGTAGCTCGTTCCACAAACGAGCCGATTTACACAAAAACGAGTCAGTGAAACGACCCGTTCCCATAAAGCCGACATCAACCGTGAACGGATGTTCCGCTCGTGTCCGTCGAGTTTCACGCACGTGCACCGGCGCGGAGAGGATCAACGCTGCTAGCTCCTTCTACTAGGCTCCATTGAAATATCTGTAGAATAGATTCAACATACCTACATTGCGTTTGTGTACCAGAGATAGTAGTCAGTCTGTTAACAACGGATAGTCAATCAGACGAACCGCCCTCCTTTGCACAGAATCAAGCCGGTGTATCAAGTATTTTTGAGCTGCTGCCCAGATGTGACTTTCAAATTCAATTGTTGGATATACTTGAGATTTGTACAGGTTTATCAGTTGATCATTATTGAAGAATCAGCTAGCCCTACACAATACGCCTTTACAATGCATTCAAGGAATAACCTCTAGTGCCCTCCCATACTAAAGAGTATTTTTGTGAAAACCGCACCAGAGTTCCAACTGCTCCCCACTAACTTTTTTTGGCGAAATTTAAACATAATTTGGGTGACTTGAAGTTCTACAATTGTTGTTCCATATAAAAAACTATTATTATTGAAATAAATTAGAGTATTCATGAGCAAATTAATTATCAATACGGATATTATGATAGTATTAATGCTCAATACTCTTATTATTCTTTGAGGTACTAAAAAGTACATAATTTTATTATTTGTATTTAGATATGGTTTTCTATGAATAGAATATAAAATAATGAACGCTAAAGTTCATCTCTGTTTTGAAATTTGACATTCTAACATCAAAACCAACCGGCCATAGATTTGAAGCATTTTGACCGGGCTTTAAACTATAAAAACTGACTTTAGAAAAAAAAACGAAATATGGTATTTAATTTTTAACGCGTTATTGATAAAAAAAATTATTGGAGTATTAAGTTTTCCTTCGAAAATATGAGGCATATTAAAATATTATCCACTGGTTCAGCTTCGATAAGATTTTATTTTATTTCCTTTGCGTCCAGTTTTGGATTCAGTCCAAATGTATGTAACCTGCGCGATAGATCCAAATAATATTCATGAACATTAAAAGAATATTCAAGAAAATTTCATGTGGTAAAATAGATGTTAAATTTTCTCTCTTATTATTTTCAGAACATTCCGTTCCAAAGGGTTTTTTTACAAAACAATGTTTAGGTTTCTGATCTCGGTTATACATTGAAAACGCCGCTCTTCTGCTGTAAAATAAATACACTGTCGATCAGTGGCGTGCCTTGCCGTATGACCAAAAAGGATGTGTGAATTTTTTTCATACTTTCATGAATTGTGCGTTGAATTTTGGAAAATAGCTATTTTATTATCATCCTCCCCTGATTATTGTGACTAACTGAATAAATGAGCGTATAGCTTAGAAATAATCTATTTTCTTTTTCTATCTTTTTTAAGCTTATTACATATGTTTTTTAATGTTTTATTTTACATATTTTGTAACCTTGTCTGTAAATTTTATATTTTAAATAACAAACTCCCATTAGACAAACGACAAAAAAGTAGTTTATCGGGACTTTTTGAATTATATTTTTTCTCTTGTAAAATTAAATAAAAAAATAAAAAATCTTCTTCTTTTTCTATATTTTCAATTACATAAAGAAGAATGTCCTG
Organism: Halesus radiatus; assembly: GCA_022606495.2. Lineage (NCBI taxonomy): Eukaryota > Metazoa > Arthropoda > Insecta > Trichoptera > Limnephilidae > Halesus > Halesus radiatus. The sequence goes on from JAHDVE020001301.1 coordinate 67,067, forward strand.
GAATATCTTTGTTTTGTACACAAATCTACAGTTTTATTCCTAACTTGATGAAATTTTGTACACTTGACCTACAAAACAAGAATGTTACTGTCTACATTGAATTTCGAAAAACCATCCCCATCCCCCCTTCCCACTCTTAAAGCCAAATTTCAGTACGTATTAATGAAATTTTGCACACTTAACATTTAAAATAAAAGTAAAATTATATGGTAGGGGTAGGGAGTAGGAGTAGAAGTAAGGGTAGGAATATCTGTATGGTTAGGGATTATAAAACTTAACTCCAAACTATTAATAATCCCGGGTAACGCCAAGTACTTCATAGTTGTAGATATTTATTATTTTGGATCTACAAAATGTCGTTACTATAGGAACACCATGCCACTCATTTCGTCTTTGAAACGTGTTCATCACATTCAAATATTTTCACATATTCAGATTTGAGGGTTTGTTTCAAAGAAACAAAGAAAAACCTCATATTTCATTTTCTAACGTTTTTTAATGTGTATTTTTGATCTGTGTATTTGATTTTGTTTTTTTTTTATTTTATTTATCTAACATCTAATATATTGTTATTTCAATGTGTATAATGTTCATAAATACAAAAAAATTGCCTTTCCGTGTAATTATATTCCTTTAAATATAAAATTATCTGAGAATGTGATGGAAAATCATCTGTTTTCAGAAAGTACCACTAACACGTTTTGTTAGTAAAACACATGCACTTGTGTTTTTAAAAGTTACTTTGATTTTCCCATGCGCCATCTTTGTCTTGCCATTTAAAAGATTTTAAACGATAGCAGTGCCCTCAATTTTTTTCTGCTTTGAAATATCAGACTGTACAAGTTCCTTAGAAAATATATGAAAGAACAACCATTTGATTAGAAATTCGTTGTATTTTTTATAAATCACTTCTTCATTTCTGTTATGGTTTGATTTTCGTAGAGTAGTTACAGCTTTTCGCGTTTATGGACCGCACACCACTTGTTTCAAATTTGAATCTGGTCACTCACCAGGGCAATACTGAGAATATAGTTATAATTATTACTGTCCTAAAATGTAGAAGTCTTTAATAAATCTTTAACAGCGTATACTTACAAATTTCTTAGATAATTAAAACATTTTTCAAAAATCTTGTACAAAATTTTAATGTTCTGCTTTATCTTATAGAATTTGGAATATTAGTAAAATTTGAAAATAGTTTTTCTTTCGTTTTTTATAAGCCTGTTTAAGCCCCTGGAAAAGCAATTTCTAGGTTGCGAATTTCCAGAGATGTACATTATTTTTCAAAAGCAAAAAAAAAGGACGGGAATTCAGTACTATAATAAGGCAGACATTCTCGGAAAGAAACAGGGGAAACGATCACAATGAAATATGGTTCCGAGAGAAAGCGAACGACAAAGCATTTATAGTGAATTTATGGTGCATTTAGTGGTAAAGAATACTAAAGATGAGGCTTTGTGGTACCGAAAATAACCACATGATAAGGGTGTATTGAATGGCCAATCTTTAGAGGTGTTTTCTGTTAATGCTAATGGGGAACTGGTACCTATATACTACGTCACAATATAGTCGGTATTTAAAGTTTTTGGCCACCTGGCGAATGTTTGTTTGTTATCTGGTGTACGTGAAGGAAAAGTAATTTCCCTCATTTCTCACTTGTCATTTGTACATTGTCACTTGTCACTTGTCACTTGTCACTTGTCACTTGTCACTTGTCACTTGTCACTTGTCACTTGTCACTTGTCACTTGTCACTTGTCACTTGTCACTTGTCACTTGTCACTTGTCACTTGTCACTTGTCACTTGTCACTTGTCACTTGTCACTTGTCACTTGTCATTTGTCACTTGTCACTTGCCACATGTCACATGTCACTTGTCACTTGTCACTTGTCACTTGCCACTTGCCACTTGCCACTTGTCACTTGTCACTTGTCACTTGTCACTTGTCACTTGTCACTTGTCACTTGTCACTTGTCACTTGTCACTTGTCACTTGTCACTTGTCACTTGTCACTTGTCACTTGTCACTTGTCACTTGTCACTTGTCACTTGTCACTTGTCACTTGTCACTTCTCACTTCTCAGTTAATAACCGAGAAGTGAGAACTTCTTATCATAATTGAATCGAAATTAAGTTTGCAAGTACATGCCAATCTATTCACGGTAACATTAATTAATTACGACATGCTATTCTTAAAAACTTGCTTTTTTTGTATGATTTCACAGTGGCTTTATTGTGTACGAGTATAATGAATTATCGACGTAATGTGATATATTTGAAATTAATCAACATTTGTCCGATGTGTATATTTATATATATACCTACCCGTTGTACTTTCTATTTAAACTTTCAATACAACATTTTTTTTAAATCTTCATCTTTTGACCCCAAATGTTTAGTTTCTCTGTGATTCGGGTATACTCTATTAAACTTTATGTCAATGGCCAAAAAGAATATATCCTTCAAGAAAAAAGATATTTATTTTATCTAAGGCATTTATAATTCTATTGAATATTGCACTAATCGGAAAAGCGGGGAGGGTTTAAACATTTTACTAGTTTAAAGACTTATTTCTTTCGAAACCGATATGAAAAATATTCAAATCAGAAAGTTTTATACTAAATGATTTTATTTTATTTTTATAATGAACAACCACAAAGTATTAACTGATATTTTCGTCTACAAAAATGAAGCTCATAATATTATATGGTTACGAAAATTGTATTATTCTAATATTTTATTTGTATTCTACATTATGGCTTCTTCATTAATTTATTTATATACATTATACAATACCATTTTATATAATCCTTTTTTTACAGTATAATAAAGGTGCTTTGTATGGTCTTTTATAATATGAAGTGTAAGGTAAGTTTGAGAAGATGTTCTTAGTTTTGCTATATAAATATGAATTATGTAAAGAATTTGAAGAGAAATAATTTTTTTTTAGTTTTTGGTTTCAGTAATCAAAATTCAATTAGAAGATAATGATTTAGGCGAATCCTTTAAAAAATAATAAACATGTGATTATAAATACTTTCGACTAAGTTTGATAATAGAAAAGCATATTGCACGAAAACGGGGAGAACGGACTCTCAAGTAAGTACAGTATTTTTTTGAGTTTGGTTATGTTTGGTTTTGTTTTATCATATTTTTAATAAAATGAATATCCTGTGTTTTGATTCAAGGTGTGATATATTTTTTGAGATTAATTGTAGATATTAAATTTATAATTAGTAGTTGTTTCAGAGTGGTGGGCATACAATTATAAAGTTTGATTGCGTAATATTTAAAGTGTTTTTTTCCCGTGTGACGTGCGTGTTGTCGGGATATTCGGGGTTTTATTTGTTGAGGATCTGATTTTTATTGCGATTTCATGCTGCATTGTAATATGAAGTTTATGTTGGAAGAGGTGTAGTAATACAGATTTGGTATATTCTTGTCTTATTGTCATAACGTCAAGTGTTTTGAAAATTTTACCCAAGTCTGTGAAGAACGGTTCTTGAAAGATGAGTTTAATTGTCGCCTTTTGTATTTCTTCTAATGGATCTAAAGCTTGTTCGGTATATTTCCCAGAGCCAGTATGCTATATGTGAGATAATGGATTGACAAAGTCCAAAATATATGTTCCTGAGGATTGTTCGTGGGAAGATTTCAAACCGCTCTACGCGCAGTAACAAAAAGTGTTCAGCGCCGCGACAAGAGCAACTGGTCAAATCTGTAATACAGTAAAGTTTCAGTGAGGTTAATTAAGTGCTACATGATATCCACGAACTAAAGTAGGCCTATTCAATTTTCTTGGCATCCTCCTGTTTCTTCCAGTCCTTCCTATCACCTTTGTCTCATCTGGTTCTCGAGCCAGATTAACGCCGCCAACCCAGAATTGGGATTCTTCAGAGCTGTAGAAACATGCACAGTCCTGCAGAAATAATTCTATGTTTGATGGAGATTCACCCCTGTGTGTAATACTGTATAAGGCGTTGGGCTTCAATTGTATTAACTATAAGGTCTTATATTATCAAAATGTACCAGGTATGCCTACAAAACACAAACTTTTTAGGGCTGTTCTAAAAAATGACATCCATGTTTTCTGTATTTCTGGAACCTGACTTCTCGAGAATAAATGTATTTATATTAATATAATATATTTGATGTTTATTTTTTTTATTGTTTATAATTTGATGTCTGTACTGTGATTTATTTAATGGAAATTAATTGGTATAAAATATGTAATTTCAATAATGTTTACACATTTTTTTATTAAAGACGTTTGTTTCCTAAATAAAATAAAGTAGAATCAAATTATAACATTTATCAAAATCTTGGTTTCTTCTCTATGCGAATACAAACATGGTATGACATTTTAAAAATTGATGTTTGAACTGACTTAAGGAATTATACTGTTTAGTAATTTTACAAGTATCCATAAAGGATACTCTATATTATTTTTGCACAGTGAAGGTTGCCCTGATTGGTAGCAGAAGAAGTTGAAAGATCACTGAAAAATTGAAAGATTAAAATTGAAATGTTAATTGAAATTGTTAACCTATTTTTAGGGATCAGCTCTGAATAGCCAGATACTTCTTCCTCAATCCTTTCTCCTTCTCAATTTCCAATCTCACAGATATCCCAAATGTCATAGCCTATGACCGACAACAGGCAGTAAGGAATTTAAGGGCGAGCACAAAAAAACCCTTTACACGTTGCTAACTTAAGCAACACACAAATGATTTATATACAAATTCTATACGGGTAGTTGAAGTGAATGTAGTAGTGACAAGTAGTATGAAGTAGTATGTTCTGAAGTGGTAATTTCTCATTTTATTTTATTTATTAATTGTAACTGAATGCCGTAGAAATGAGATCTCTGAGACGAATGTGTGGTAAAACCATGTATGATCGTGTGAAAAATATTGAAATTCGTAAAGAATGCAAGGCTGATGTAAGCGTAATGAGTAAGATTAAGGAAGGGACGCTTAGATGGTTTGGGCATGTGGAGCAAATGAACGAAGAAAGAAGTGTAAGAAGAATGTATGACGCGAATTTGAATGGAAGAAAAAGCCGGGGACGCCCGAGGAAGACATGGCACGATCAAGTGAATCAAAAACTTGAGTCGGGCCATGTCAGAAGTCGGAATAATAGAAGAGAATGTTTGAGACGATATATGAATGTGAATGAAGCAAGAAGTGTATGCCAACATCGAGTTGTTTGGCGGTCCGTCCTCTCTGCCTACCCCTGCGCGTGATGGTTAGTTAGTTAGTTAATTATTTTTACCCCGATGGGCCTTCATATATTTTAACATTTTACATGATTTCATGTCCAAAAAAAAATGTTTTAAGTTAACAAAAGAAGAACATGATACATAGTAGGTATATAAGTGTAACATATTATTATATGTATGTATGTATAATAATGTATATGTGCATGACACAGAAAAGTTATAAAGTAAAAGATTTTTAATTTGCAGGTAATACTTTTATTAAATTAAAATAGTAGTAGGCTGAACTACATGATACATAATACAGAAGTGCATAATATAATATAATATGAGTGCATAACATTGTGAAAAAAATCAACGCGTTTTTATATTTCAGATGACCTAAAAATGTATGAAATTGCATAATACATAATATAGTACATGATGCAGAGAAAGAAAAAATGGGAAAAAGTTTTGGATTATAATTAAGTAAAAAAGATAATTGACCGGTCAGTGGCTGAGTTGGCATCGCGTTTTGGTCTCACCCAGGCGTCGTGAGTTCGATTCCTCGGCTGGCTAAGTCCTCCATTACGACACAAGAAACATCTTCCGTTTACTGTGATGGTAGTAGGAGATTTTCAAATATTGTCAGGTTATTCGTAACCAAGGAATATTTGTTTTTCTTTTTAAAAAAAAAATGTGTGTATACAATAGCTCTTATGCGATGCACTTATAATCGTTGCAACATAAAGATAATGTTTAGATTCTCTAAAATACATATCTAAATATATGAAAATAGATGCAGTTTAAGCACTAGGGAAAGCAATTTTCAACGTTTTCCAGTACGTATTTCAAATATTACAGTTTGAGGATTATTATACTTTGAAACATTTTACTAATTACCTGTATAGAATTACATATAAATCATTCGTAGTACTATTTTTGGGCGTTGGTTGTTAAGAACTTAAAAAATCCCTAATATTGGGGAATGACAGTAAAGAAAATTTTGCGGTAATTAATTAAATTGCCTCAATGCCCATATATTCATTCCACTAAAAATATTAATAATCTTTAGATAGAGTATTATGAGAATAAACGATTTTAAATTCCACGCTGTCATTAGGAGTATGAAAAGGCTTTGAGTCGAATAATATGCTGTGTCAATAATAGGGAAAATATTCCTGGAAAAGGGTACGCCTGGATCATGTGACCTACCCTATTCATTTTCATATCAAAATCAGCATCTTTTCATGCCTCGGTTCATTCACCGACTCAATCAATGTACGCAAATCAAAAAGGTAGTTAATTAAACAGTATAATTATTTCGGATGTGATGTGAGCATGTAAGATGTAACATTCTAAAACTGAAGTTCAAAAATGCATCATTCTTATTTTCGGTATGTATATTATGCCGCCGTTATTACAACAACTGGTGGTGTAATGGTCAGCATAGTTGCTTTCCAAATAGTTGATCGGGGTTCGATTCTCGGCCGTGGCAATATATATATTATTATATTTAATACATTTTTATTTTATTTTATTAATGTACCGTGATTTTTCATAGGTTTGATCTACAATAGTTACGTATAAAAACTTTGTGGGACTTACAATTTAATAATACTTATTCGGATCTTGAACTTTAAAATAAAGCACTACAACTTTGACCATACTACATTTTAATAGAAACATACAAACCGGTTTCACAACAGTTGTGCCTTCGAACATGACATTATACGAACCTTTTTTATTTGAATTTCGCACGAAACCCCGACTGTCGATGTAAAGTGGTATATAGTATGAAGCTAAAAAGGGTGGGAGAAGAAGGAAATAGAAAAAGGGAAGGATTGAAACTTCCTGGTTCTTTAGATCTGATCAGCAAATATGGCTAAGGTAATATTTCGATTATGTATGGTAGTCTATCACCTGAGAGTTTCTGCCGCTCAAAATACACGCCACAACTAAATATAATGCAATTACGTTATTATTAGTACGAGAAGAGTTTTATCTATAGTGTTTCATTCTATTTAAAAAATATTTTATTTCACATTTTTATGTGTAGGTACCTAATTATTTATCGTTTCTTTCAATGGGGACGTTTAAATGTTTTTTTTTTTTTATAAACACAAATGATGAACATCTGAGGTCATCATCGGACACTAATAATGTGTGATGTTAAACAGTTATTGGACCTTGAAAATTGTTCTTATATTTCGGCGACCAACAACACAAATGTGGGCGCCCGAAGGTCTTCCCGTCCTCAGTAGGTACCCATCAGTCTAATAAAAACTTTGAGTAATAATATGCCAAAAGCTTCACAAAGCGTGCAACTAATTTATTGAAGAATATTCCTCTACCGAGAAATCTGTAAGGGGAGTCCGTGTAACATCGACCATCCAGTACCCCCGACCACCGCCTGTTTTAACGAAACTATATATTATATACGGCTCTACCCTGTGTATTTTTCAGGATGCATTTTGTTATCAAACTTACGATGCACCAACAACTAACATTATAACCAAACTTATCGCAATGATATTTGTTGGGTGCCACAATTATTCTGTTTTCATCTATTTATTTCGATTAAGATACACTCTCTTCAACGAAGGTAAATAAATTCGAAATAAAGTTAAAACGCCTATGATTTTATTACACTTTATGATTTAACTTAAGTAGTTAATTTAAATAGTACATGCGAAAAGTCCGATACCCCGACCACTTTGGTTCCGTATAATGCCGACCACTTCTATTAATTTCCTCCCCATCGAATTAAATAAAGTAGAAAAGAATGAGAACTACAGATTACAATAAGCAGCAAAATAACAAAATTTTAATTGTTATGTAAAAGTGCATAATTTGCCGTGAACCATTGGATTCAGTGCATAAATTATAGTCACTGAACAACTTTCAGATTCACTGGCCACATTTAAAAGAAGCATCGTGGCAATGATGTAAACTGCTTAATACCCATACTTCCCACATCTACAAACACACTCACACACACTTATACTCAACACATGTCACCCGGTATTATTCAATGTATAAATAAGATTTTACAAGGAAACCATTTATTTTCTGGAAATCGTTTCTCACTATAACCAATGTGCTGTTGTTTCTATAATAAAAAATAAGAAGAAGCATGTACTATTTTTGGAATGATCTGGAATATTATTCGAAAATATTATAATATTTATTTTGACAAAATCGTGGTGGTTGGCGCTATAATCCGTATTTAAAAAAAAGGGATTTACACATTTGTGAAATTATTCTAAATAAACATAGGATATAATGTCATAATCCATGTTCCTAAGTATCTTGAAAGTGTATTAGTCTTGAAGAGCTTTTAGCCTAACTCGGGTAGTTAATCGAATTAAACTAAAATAAATAGCTAACTAATTCGGGTCCGACCCCTAATCACTTCGTGGGTAAGCAAACTTGCTGGAATTATAAGATCTAAGTTAAAGGGAGAATAATTACTAAGCAAATATACCAAGGAAACATAATAATCCTGATAAATATATTCATTGGATAGATATAAGACTTATAAATAAGCAAAACAATAAAAAATATTTCTTGCTAAAAGTGCAAAATTCAATATTAAGGTGAAACATAAAATTATTGTGCAATTTCTCGATCATAGATGGCGTTAATTGTTAATATTTTCTGGGAAAAATGGTATTATTTTCAGCTAAAGCTGCGATATTTTTCAACTAAAGTGGTGTTTGTTCCCTTTTTAGAATTTTGCAACAAAACTGTTTTCTTTTTCATCTTTATTAACATATATATATTTCGAAAAAATAATGACAGTACATAACGTTATCGACGTGAAGTTAAATGTGTTACTTTGCATGGCAACTCAACCTTGTCAAAACCACACACAATGACATATTTCAAATATGTAATATCGCATTCTTATAATGCCAGAAAATTCGCCTAATATAATAATTTCGCCCGTAAAATTACGAATTTAGCAATATTCGTTTGAAAATGATAAAATTAGCGTTCAAAATGACGAAATTCAAGTTATCGCAAACGGGATTTTTTCCCGTCTGTGTGTACAACTCACCAGCATATGTTGATCTGCCCCCTGAGGGAGCTGTAGCTGCCGGCCCTGTTGTCGGCTATTTCACCACTAGCGTGCTTGTAGATCTCGGCACAGCGGTCCCAGTCTCCCGTCACGCTCTTGAAGCAACTGGTGTAGTTGAGATACCCTGCGAAATAAAATTCATTCATTATTAAAATTATATACATTTTAAAGCTACTACTACACGATCGCCCAACCTTCCAACTCTGAGTGTAAGGGCGATCGTGTAGGGGGATAGTTCGTGCGCCTTAGGCCAACGTTGGTCCGTGATCGCTCCGGTGACGAACTAGTTGGCCCAACCATCCTTCAAACTAGTCCACCCAACTCGCATGAACCGACTCTCTATACATCGGCCAATCAGTATGCGCTCGGCAAGCAATAACTACGGACATGTATAAAGTATTTCAGACGTATATGAAAAATAGAATGACTGAAAAAATGTTTATATTAACGAAAAAAGACTTATAGACACCTATAAGTCTTTTATAAGTTATTATCCACTCTCTTCGTTTCAAACAACTTTTAGAAAATTTTATTTTGTGTCGTCTCTATACATCTACATATTAATTATTGATACTGATAAGATGCATATCGAGCGCAACTATCACTTCGACATCTTCTGTGATAATAAAAATTTGGAGTTTATAGTTGAAATTTCAGACGATTGTGTATTAGCAGTTTAACGTTAGGGTTATCTGTATTAGATATGTTTGACGGTATGTAGTGTATTGTGTGTGCTTACCAATACTTACCAAGCGCTTTCGTTAAAGATTGTCGCGGAGATATTAAATGAAAGAAGGATCACTATTTGATTGATTTATTTCTCAACGCGTACAAAGTTCAGAAAGTAAATTTGACAAACTAGAAGTGATGTATTATGCAAATCTACAAGTTACTAGTAAGTTCGACAACACGACCGGATCAGCAGGGAGCAGAAAAGTGAATGATTCTCCTGTTCTGTGGATAACAGAAAGTCGGTCGGTTGCCATTTGAATGAAGGGTTACCATAAGAAAAAAATAAACTTTGTGGCTAATAAGTTGTTTGCATATTACAGCAGCATAATACTTCCATATTTTGTATAGTTCCGCTATTCCTCCTGTAGTACTTTTATACGATGTCCTGCCTAATCAGAAACTAGCTATGATTATTTTATTTACTTAAGCTGTGTCATGTTTTTTATTGTTTATTTATCAAATATTTTTGTTCATGAATACCATACAACTCCCCAGAGCAACAGAACTATGTCATCCCCAATTGGTGTATGTTGAAAGGGTGAAGGTAATGGGATAGGGGTGGAGGGTTGAAAAATATCTGGCTTTTTTATTTTGATTTTATTTATTAACTTCAAAGAAATTTTTAAAATAACACAAAAAGTCCCGATAAACTACTTTTTAATAGTTAATTTTTAAACCGTAAATATTCCATACAAATCTAATATACAATATGTCCACTTATATAAGATATATAAAAAAATAAAACCGAAATAATTAAATTAATTCTTTAAAAACCAAATAACGTTTCTTAATAATCTAATACAAACAAATTATTTCAGCTAGCCATGTCTTTAATATGTATATTAACTGTTTTATTTTAATACAATTGTTAATTTCAGAGGATGGCATATATTTAAACAGCTGGGAATCATTTAATCTGCGTTCTTTGTCCATTGTCCATATTTATTTGTATGCTCAGGAACAATTAGTCCTTTATTAAAATTGGGACGAGTATTTTAAGCGTGTTGTAGCCTATTTGAATAAGATATTGGGTTATTAATGTGCTGAAATATAATTTTGTACAACAGAATTGCTCCTACTGAAAGAATTTAGAGACTAATAAAAGTACGGAATAATATGCCTTTGTATAAACTTTTATGAGCTAATAATTTAACGGGTGAATTTTGCATCGATTGAACATGATTGATATTTATTTTACAGGAAAGCTCTCAAGCTGAAATTCCATACTTTCTAACTTATAATAGATTCAGCTAATGATAAATAAATTATTCTTGGTGTGCAGATTGGAACAAAGAACTTTAATTTATATAATCTACTAACAATTGCTCTTATTCGTAAACAAACTTTTTATTTTTTTTTTCCCACTTGAAAAATGATCACTTAAGATGGCTAAAGCATTTTGTTCTATGTTTTCATTCTGAATGATGAATGATCTCATCACCAGGGCAACACTTAGAGAATCAATCACTCTGGAGATCTCATGAATAAAAAGAAGCTAAACCTAGCTCAAAACATATTTTTATGTTTCAATCCAATCAAATATTTATTAAAAGCATCATTGTCAAGTGGTAAAGGTATTTATAGTAATATTTTAATTATTGAATATCTTCAATATTATAATATTAACAATGTAATAATTTGAATATAATTGAAATCAAATAAATCGCTGGATACGTTACATCGAGAGATCTGAAATAGAAAATATGTTCACTCCAAATACAGACTAACACCGAAACTACTCAACTGCACTTAAAACTCCTCACCTTACAAATTAGTTTTTTCACATCAATTTAATATAATTTCATTTCATATTTTGTAAATGAAATTCTCAGCACGGGAAATCCCACTGATGATATGATTATTTCTTATTCGTTTTAATTTTTTTTTTATTTAAAATATTAACAAATCTCAAATGAAATACAAAACAGAAACGACAAATAAAACAAAAACCGTGCGATCTATCCTGGAACAGCCCTCTATCCAATTAAGCTACCCCCACCTTATTCTTTCCGTCATTTTTATGGGTATCATGCTTCAATTTAAGAACTGTTAATATCATATTTAATTATTTCAATTTAAATTTAAACAAATATTATCTTCAATTTTTAATCTAATCAAAACGTTGCTTGAAATGACTTTACCCGTGAATGGTGACCAGATCTGAATAATCTAAGTACTTTCCCACCTTCTTCCCCATCTCTTTTCCCTCCTCAATACCTTCAGTCTCACAACATACCAAAATTGAGAAGCTCTATTCTCGCTGGCTCCAAACGGTTGGAAACAGTTGGGACTCTTGTGTGGTATCACATTATAAAAATATGACAATGATGTTTATAAGCTTCAATAAGTCATTCCAATAAAATTGAACGTTTATATTAAGTAACTCCGAGAGTGTTTTTTTATCGATCGTAGGGGAAATTTTGGGAATATCCCGGTGAATTATTTTTCTCCACATATCATGTTTTAACCTTTTGAAATTAAGTAATGAATAATCCTTATTTGATGAATATCGTTGTTGAAGGGAATTACTTAGAACCCGTGTATCAGTTGCTTTTCAATCTCGCCTTAAGAGACATTTCCGCCCAACAGCTTGTTATCATGTACGAATCCTAACTAAAATTTAAGCTTCCTAATTGAACGGCTTAATCGTGGTTAGTCTTGTTAACAAAATTGATATCGTCAAATTAGTTAACTAATCATCACGCCGTTTCTCCGCAGGGGGAGGCAGGGAGGACGAACCGCCAAACAACTCGACCTTGGCTTACACTTCTCGCTTCATTCGCATTCATACATCGTCTCATACATTCTATTCTGTTATTCCGACTTCTGACATGACCCGACTTAAGTATTTGATTCATTAGATCATGCCATGTCTTCCTCGGGCGTCACCGATTTCTCCTTATACTCCTTTCTTCGTTCATTTGCTCTAGGTGCCTAAACCATCCAAGCGTCCCTTTATTAATCTTACTCATCACGCTTACATCAGTCTTGCATTATTTACGACTCTCAACGTATTTACCACGCATTCCCCTCAGAGATCTCGTTCAGTCTACTTTCATCCTTCCTCTGTCAGTTCCATGCCTCACTGCCGTATATTTATAGTAAATGGTTATATACATTTTCCGGGCGGGGTTAGTACAATGGTGAAGAATGATACATGATAAAGATAAAATGGTATATGAAAAAAGTGTATGTGTCTGTGAATTGCATGTGTGTATGTGTGTGTGAGTGTATGTGTGTGTTCGAGCGTGTATGTATACTTACGTGTCTGAATAGTGCTATGTACCGGATAGTTGTGATTGCGCATTGATGTTGCGAGTAATATTTTTCTTAAATGACGGCAGGAAGTCAAAAAATATAAAATATTTCGAGATTTATGTTGGGACAAAGATTATTAAATGTTTGAAGAACACGGGAAAATGGTGGATTTGCTGCAGCGTTTGTTTTGTTGTTTAAACTGTAAAATAGTTTGGTGTGACGAGTACGTTTCTATGGTGTGTTAAGGTTAATTTGAGATAAGAGTTCAGGACAGTTCGTTACATTATTTAAGATTTATGCAGGAATATTTTGTCGGCTACTGTTCGCCGTACTTGATTAAATAATATATAACGTACATTTACGCAAATTGCCTACTTCAATATCCGTATGGACTTCGTTGATTCATCGAGTGGTGGGGATGTCGGTGACATTGATTGATAAAGGACGATATTCCATCTAAAATTATGGAAAGAATAAAAGGATTTTAAAAATAACAATATGAGAACACAGTTTGTTTTCAATGGTCCGTCCTTCATAAGCTCATGAAAGAGGCACTGATTCCAGAAAAACAAATACTCAATTTATTTTAATAACCTATTTATTAAAGCAAATAATATTCACAATCAGGTTCATCGCATAATAAGGCACGATGCTGATTGGTGTATTAAAAATCAACTTGTAAATTAGTAAACAGCCGTTTTTTTTAAATTGTGATAACACTATGGTATTGCATAAAAATCAATAGAAATACGTTCCTCTATTAAAATCATAGACAAAACGTATAATATTGATGAAATATATGCAATGTTCACAATTTTTTTTATAACATTCCAAATTTTATAATCTCAATCGTCATAAATGTAAAAATTGCAGTATACCATATGTGCAATTCCATAAAAAATAGGTCGATTGTTTGATCCATTCTATTTAAGAAGTACGTTGCTCTCCCCACAGGTGATATGAGTTCAAAAATAAATTTGTGCGGCTCGCTTAACAGTACAGAAGATTGTGAGAGAGTGAAATTCTGCTACAAAGAAATGTATTTAAGCCAGAATCTCTTTGTTAAATGTATTTCCGTTTAACCTGCCGATTCTAGTTGTTCCGTATTGGGAACCAAATAACGGTCCTCACAATACCCGTTCTATATCCCTTTCTCTTAATATCAAACATATGTTTTAGAAAGAGAGAACACCAGTTCTCAGTTTACATTATATTTTGATTGCAGACATGAAAATAAAAATACATTTAAGTGTCTCTAGAGAGTGATAATACGTCATATCCAAAATATAGATAGTTGGGTATAGTCCGTAGAAACGAAAAAATAAATATCGTAAACAATTGTTGTGAACTCTTTCAATGCCCAAAATGTAAGTTAGTTCATATGAGGTCCAAATAATTGAATTAGATTTCAATACACTGAACACCGGGGTGTTGTTTAATAACTTCAGTGTTTGCGTGTTGTAAAATTAATGTGAATTTAGAATTTCGAAGTTTAGAAGGATGTATGTTCTGCTTAATAAATTGTTGATGTATTAGTGTCAGTTAATGTACTGTAGAAAATAACTCCTTAGTAGTGAGCTCGTCTTAAAATCCATAACATTTCTGAGAATGCTGAACTACCGGCCTTGGACGCCCTTGACGAAACGTATCGCATTATGTTAATTCAAGGGGCTTTATTTTCATCGTAAAGGCATAATCAGTGGGTACATGCGAATATTTAATTACTTATGTATTTATAAATTACATGAGCCTACCTTTTTAAAATATACGAGGTACGATAGGATTTTAACCGGGCGGGGCGCCCGGCGTTTGCAAAGCTTAATTGGAATGGAGAGGTAGATTTAGCATATTTATTTTATTTTTTATTTTTTTCATATTTATTTTTTGTAGGGAGATTTAGCCATCAGGAAATTTTTTTTCCATCACAAAAAGTTTTTTTCCACATTATTTAAATGTGAATGCCTACCAGAATCCCAACTGCCTGAAGCGACTGGGATGACAGAATAATTGGGGTAATCATTTAGTTTTTGGATTGTAAACCCATTTGGGATTTTATTTGGATTTTTAGAACAGAATAGAGACACAAACAGGACATTTATAATACATGCTTATATTACAAAAAATGTTAAACGTCCCTAGACTAATGCATCTTCAGTATTATTATTAAACTAGAGACAACGTAAACACATAAATATAATTTCTTCAAAAGATTGGTATTAAATTTACGGCGTCATTATTAATAAATGAATTAAAAATTACTTTTGTATTCACCATTTTATTAATATACACATATCAACATGTTTCGATGCTTTCTTCATCAGGAATATATAGAACTCTAAAAAAATTATAATGTCAAATATCGACAAATGATAAACATAGAACACAATAATGTAAGAATAGACAAATATCTAATATTACTGAACAAAGCTAAATTATAAATTAATAATAATAATATTTTTTAAGAAATGTAATAGATTTCACAACTACAGGAATCAAAAAAAAAAAAAAAACAAAAAGAAAACACCAAAATACAAACATAAAATCAATATTAGTATCTAATATGACTAAAAATATAAGTATAAGTACATAGACTGTTTAAACCCTAAAGTAACATTAAGAAATACATATTTTAAAAAAGTTTAAGAGTAATATAAAATACAAAACTCAAACAATACTATAACACAAATCATTAACCCTGCATCATCCACACTACAATATTTAATTAAACTATTCATCGAAGTGCTGGTATAGATGACGCTTTATTTTATAAATGGAGTCAGCAATTGATTTGCTTAACAACCTTCAAAGCACTCCAGGGAAAAACACCAGCCTATATATCTGAACTATGTGTCCTACAAGACACAGGTGATAGACAGTTTTCTTTGAGGTCAGCAGATTTGAATGCTGCTAACCGATTATTTGAACCCTCTCGGTCAAATAAACCCGTGTACTATGATCGCGCTTTTCGTATATCCGGCCCGGTCATCTGGAATAAGCTTCCCTCAAATATTTCTAACAGCCAAAATTTAACACAGTTCAAACGGGTATTAAAAACAACATTATTCAAAAAATCCTATCCGATAAAATACATAAATTCATGTGCGTAGAAACAGAATTTCAGGACATTTTTTCAGTTGTTTCAATTGTTATTCGTTTTTTAAGTCGTGAAACTCAAGTTTTTTTTTTTTGTTATTATAATAAATCAAATTTGATAAGTTCTGAAAGTATTTCATTTTTTTTTTATTGTTCCGACAGCTATTTCGGTATTCAAAACCATTTTCACACTGTTGCTTGATTACATTGAGACGACTTATATATATGATCTTATTTACCCTAACCAAATTTTAATTTTAATTTTGTTTAAAATGATTTATTAATATTTTCGGTAAAACAGATTTAGTTAGTAATAATTGTAATAATTTAATTACTTTATTCTGTGGGGTACTTACTTCAGGATATACCCACCCTTTCCCGTCCCGTTATAAGTGACCAGAGAGTCACTCCTTCTGGACGCTCGCATGCTTCTAAAACACTTTTGTGTGAACGATTCTACAATTTTTTTTAAACGACTCTAGACCTCAAATGCCCCTGCATAGCAGGAATTAGTAAAATTATGGTAGATGGGTTAGTGGGTGAACTGTGGTGGTGAACAAAATCCAAGAATAGTACATACAAGTGTAATGCAAATAAACTGCAAAAAATATAATATTTCCCAAATCATCATAACAAAACACAATATTAAAAAAAGTTACTTAACTTCCGTTACGAACACCCCCGTTTGTGTGCAGGGACGGGGTCCATTCCACCCCCAATAAAAGGGGGGAGGTTAACAGAACAAAACAATAAAAGTTCATAAGAGAACTGTCGAGAAAAACTTATGATTGTAACAGCAGAAAAAATTAGAATACTTAGCCTAAAAGCAAAATATTTATTTACCAGGCATATCATATTGATATGCATGAAAAAAATTGAGAAAGCAATGTAAATAAGGAAAGGAAACAAAAGAAAATAACTTATCGTTTCAATTCCACAGCCATCACTTCCAGTGAAAGCTGTTGGAATGAGAAAACTAAAAAATAAAAAAAAAAACAGGAAGACAAAATAAACAAAGCTAAAATAGAACCCAAGGACTCACTCACCTTAAGTTGCCTAAATATTTAGGTAACTAAGGCAAAATAATAGAATACATTAACAGAATGACGTAAGAATGTTTATCAAACACATAACGAAAAGATTATGTAGGTTCCCAAATTTACAAGATGAATGCACCCAGGGAGGTTAGTGACTGCCATAATCAGTCATTCGAACCTGGTTGTCAATGGCCACCCGTTGAGCAGAGCAGCCCCTATTACCTGTGCGGTGATCGCTCGGTTTTTTAAATTTAGAACACTTGGCACAGACAGCAGGCTCTGCCTTCTTACGGCAATCCTCTATATCGTGATCACTAGCGGCACAATAAAGGCAAGTTTTTTTCAGTTTGAGTACACGCCTTAGAAACGTGCCCATATAAGTGACACTTAAAACACCTCACAGCACCCAAAAAGTCTCTAACGCGACAGGCGTTCCAACCGAGAAAGCAGTACCCGCTGTCAATTAAGGCACGCCTGATATCCGGGTGGCAAGTGACCACCATGCTCATAACCGGTTCATCTCGCTTGCCAAAAAGAGATACGCGCCGCATGGTACGCAAATGGTCCTCCCTAGATACATCCACCTTGCCTTCTATATTATTTACAAAAATTTCCTCGAAAATCGATCAGCCGACACATCCCCACGGGGGACGTCATATAGAACTATCTTAGGTAGTCTATAATTCCGTATAGCCGAAATAGCCGCATAATTCTCACATGGTTATGCAAACTTTTTAACCAGTGTCTAGCGGAGGGTTACACCCCATTAGATTTGAGAAGGGCTGTAAACATGCCTCTATACAAAGGTAAAGGGTCATGCATGGAATGTGGAAATCACGGGGCTATTAGCCTGCTAAGTTCAGTTGGGAAGCTGTATGGTAGGATATTGATTGAAAGGGTACAAATGAAAACAAAGGATAAAATATGGGATGTGCAAGGCGCATTTATGAGTGGAAGGGGGTGCATGGATCAGATTTTCTCGTTGCGTATGCTCACAGAGAAGTTTCTGGCAAAAAAACAGAAACTTTTCTGTGCTTTTGTAGATCTACAAAAAGCATACGACAGAGTTGACAGAAAAAAGTTATGGAAGGTATTGTCTAAGTATGGTGTGAATACAAATCTTATACAAGCAATCGAATCATTGTACGAGGGAAGCGTTGCATGTTTTAGGGCAAACGGTGATTTTACGGGGTGGTTTGACATCACAAAAAGTGTTAAGCAAGGCTGCGTAATGTCACCGTTGTTATTCAATCTATACATGGATAATTGTATGCAAGAATTGAAAGCGGTGGGCCTGGGCGCAAAAATAAGTAGTCTGCAAGTATGTTGCCTGTTGTATGCTGATGATGCGGTGCTGATTGCTAACAGTATGGAAGATCTACAGTCCCTCGTATCCAGGATGAACGAAATATGTATGAAGAATGAGCTAATGATGAATGTAAATAAGTCCAATGTCATGGTGTTTGAAAGAGAGAGTACGAAAACAGTATGCAATATAGTTGTGAATGATGAATACTTGGAGCAGATCGATGAGTTTGTGTATTTGGGAAGTATGTTTACGAGAGATGGAAAGACTGATAGGGATATTGAAAGAAGGGTGAATGCAGGAAACTCCATTAACGGAAGACTAACGCAGTTGGCGCAAACAAAAAGTTGTCCAAGGAAGCGAAGCTATAGTCCACAATGGAGTGCTGATACCAACCTTGATGTATGGCAGTGAGGCATGGAACTGGCAGAAGAAGGATGAAAGTAGACTGAATGCTGTAGAAATGAAATCTCGGAGACGAATGTGTGGTAAAACCATGTATGATCGAGTGAAAAATGTTGAGATTCGTAAAGAATGCAAGGCTGTAAGCGTAGTGAGCAAGATTAAGAAAGTGACGCTTAGATGGTTTGGGCATGTGGAGCGAATGAACGAAGAAAGGGAGTGTGAGGAGAATATATGACGCGAATGTGAATGGAAGAAGAAGCCGGGGACGCCCGAGAAAGACATGGCACGATCAGGTGAATCAAATACTCGAGTCGGGCCATGTCAGAAGTCGGAACAACAGAAGAGAATGTATGAGGCGTTGTATGAATGTGAATGAAGCAAGAACTGTATGCCAAGATCGAGTTGTTTGGCGGTCCGTCCTCGCTGCCTACCCCTGCGGGGAAACGGCGTGATGGTTAGTTAGTTAGTTAGGTAGTCTACCCTGGGGATGTATCAATTTAATCCCGGTCGCTTTAAGTTTGTCACTCATCTTCTTAATATTGTCCAAACCTTCCCACGTTGAGGTCTGAAGGAGAATTCCCGAACCTTTAAGCCTTCTTGAGTGAACTACTTGGAAACCATCAGTCTGTGGGTTCAATAATTTGGTCATAGTCGCCCTCATACTATCAGAGGTTTTATCCTCTGGAACGCTTGGATAAAGAAGTACCGTAGGAAGTCTCTGTGGAACAGAGCGTTCCTTACCATCGACTAATAAACGTGTTGACGGAGGGGGAACCCGCCGCAATTCCGGCATAGGAAGGTTTGAGAAAAATTTGAGTCTCAGCAGCACCAGAAGAGTGAGAGAGCTTGTCAACATTCTTAGAGATTTTATCTAGCGTGGAAGAAATGTTAGCCTGATTAACTAAAACCTTGTTAAGTACTTGTACACGACTATTCGCACTGGTCAAGTCAAAAGACACGTTAAGAAATTCATTGCGCAAAGTATCCGTACACATTTGAATAGCAAGTTTGTCTTCTTTATTTAACTTATTTTTCCCCTCAAGAATAATTGTGGACAGTTTATTTAGGGTATCCATAAAGATACCTACCTTATTGGTTGATTCTACAGAAGTATCGGAGGCACAAATCTCTTCCTTTCTAGGCCGCTTTTTGTTTTCCTGATTCGGGGAAGGGGAAACCAGAATAGGTGAAGCACGAGTGACATCCACAGGAATCACAACAGGAGAGAAGGCAGGGCTGGTAACGGAACTTGATGAAGTTGATTTGTTGTCGCGGAATTGTTTTAAGTTGAGAGCAAATTCTTCTTACTCTAACGGTTCGATCCAATTTAAAAGCCTCCTCTTCGGTCAGAGTCCCTGATTTAGACTTCTCAACCAACTCGTCAATACTCACGTCAAGTAAAGACATATTATTCCTCCACTCCACTTCATCAACAAATGACTCGCCCTCGGAATCGATTGGGGAGTAATAGGGAAAAGTTCTATGGGATGAGGGAGAAGAGGGAGAGAATCGAGTGGAAAAAGACGAAAAGTGTGAAAAAAATGGGGAAAATGATTGTTCTATACAAAGTTTCTGACCAAACAGAGCACTTTCACTGAACTCGCTATACTATGGAAATGTCGCTGCACACGTTGGGGTGAACCCCGTAGCCTTAATGCTTAGAAATTGCAAAATTTTGACAAAAACAACTATTTATAAGTCACTTTTTAGACACTTCCCGATGGAATACCGGGAAGATAGACAAACTATTTTAAAGGTCACACCACCATAAACACGATAGATAAAGAATATTATGGGAAATCAAAAGTTAATAACATAATAGTAACACTTTTTAGCAGGAACATAAAGTTGAGAAAATAACACTTATTAAAAGTCACTTTTGGGGCACTTCCCGGTGAAGTACCGGGAAAACAGACACACCAGGGAGAAGCCCTCACCACACTGAACACCCTGAATCAAAAATACTAATGGAAATCACAGATTATACTACTTAAATGATATTTTTTTGTCGGAGCACAAAAATGTCGACCGCCCAGTATGGAGGCAAAACGGTTGACCCAAAATGGTTGGGGTACTTACTGTTGAAATTTGCTTTCCCCACCTTTTAATAATGGTAGGATTTTCATAATTGTTTTATAATGACATTAATGCTATTTAAGTCAATTGCCATTGGTTATGAAAATGAATTTACTAGTGTTTGATAAATTCCTGAATTATTTTAAGGAGTTAAGTTTCATGAAAATTCTAAGGAGTGGAGAATAGGTATTTTTTCTTTGTTAACTATGAGATGGCCCCCCCCCCACTAGGCTTTAAAGATGTGATGGCCCGTCCTTCCTCCGTTTATGATTTAATTTAGCAATAGACTTCCGTTCGCGCCACCGATTTAAGGTGACTCCTCTACTGCCGCCTTAAATTTTCCTAACTAATGTGATCGGAAAACTCTTTGTAGTTTTCCTTTCAATTTGAGGTTTTTCTCCTCCTTGGCCAGCGTGTAACGTCTAGCCCTATGCTAACATTCGAGTGTTTCCGATTTTCATGATTTTTGCGGAAAATTACGCACTAGAATGTGGTCAATTTGCCAAAGCTTCTCCGTCAATTACCCGTTGTGTACTTTTTGTTTCGAATTATTGGAAAAACAAGGCTTTATTTGTGGTAACCCCTATTCTTTGTAGCGTAGGCAGACTCTCGCATACCATTGACAGAATTCATATTCCTAACATTTCTCCTATCTTAGACTTTAGTGTTCTGAACTCTCTATTATTATCCTACTATGCAATCTACGTTAATTTCCTATAGGAAGACTAGCATTTTCCTAACTTTACCCCTAAATTTTCTATTTTTCTTCTATCGTGAGTTTTAATGGGAAAACATAGCTTCTGGGCTATACTAATTGCACTATTCCTGATCTATATAATACGACGTAGTTTCAATTTTAAATTTGGTACACATAAATGTAATGATCACAGTATTATCGCCTTTCCTCATCGTACTAAGTGTTATTCTACATGGGTTAGTTTCAATGAATTTCATGGTTAAGAGGTACAGTTTTACTTGTTTTGGCGCCATCTCCATCCTCTCCTAAATTTGGGAAAATTACATGATTAGGTTTTAGTTTTCACAGCTTTTGTTATGACGAGAGATCGAATACGGTTTGTTTTGCTGCAATTCGGCTCCAGACCAACCCCTAAAGTACTCAGATGACCACGTTTCCGGTCAGTAACTCTCCCCACACAGACGTACAGCCTGACCAAACGGTATACGTAACCTCTTCAATTTTCAGTTCGTGCGCTATTGGTCATCCCCTGTACCGCGACGGAAAGAGCACCTTCCTTATCCATGGGTCCGAGACCCTCCGAATTCCCGTCCTCCAGACAGTTACATTTAAAGGAGATCAAACCGGTTCCGTCCCCTCGTCAAACAACATTATATACTTGCGAATTTTTGCAAAGTCCGGGTTGAAAGGCCGTCCCCCGCATCAAAAGTTCAGAGATAACCACGCTTAAATCAGCAATTATTTCTGCCCAATCGATAGGTACAAATTATAAATATATGTATAAAATACGAGTTTTTATAATCCACAATACTCCAGTTTTCCCGGAAAATTGTGGATCTGACATCTCCAACACAGGTCGTGAATCTGTGCCAGATATCCAGATATAATACTTATGAATATACGTAAAAGTGATAATACAATATATATAATAGATTACTTTTTGGTTTGGTTGACAGGTTGGTTTAATGAGACCCTGCTATCTCATGTAGTTTGAATTTAACTGTAGATTGATTTTTGTTTGTTTGAAGAAAAGGTAGGACTCCAAAAGCCCAAAATTTGCAAGGCCTGAACCTTGAAAACCTAAGTCGAAGATAAAATTAATTTTATAACATAACTTGGGAACGTATTGTCGACGAATGATTATGCTTATTTTGACATTTCTAGTAATGTGGGTTTTTGTTTGTTCTGTTGAATTCATCAATATGTTCGAACGGGTGTGGAGCGCCTTTGAATTGAATCTTTCTATGAAAATGGCGCTATAAAAATATTTATGTACGCAAACTACAAATACGTGATTCCTAAAAGATGATAGTTCATCGCAAAAGATGATAGTTCATCGCAAAAGATGATAGTTCATCGCAAAAGATGATAGTTATTTTTCAATTAAATGTCGACGTTTGTTAAGGTACTTATTCTTCGTAAGATGTACTGAAATTCGAATATATATATACTTATACGTATCTACATACTTCGATAAAAGAAGGGTGTGGTTTGGAATGTTGACCTAGTTTTAATAACAGTCGAGGAAGTGTGTCATTGAGATATGCGACAGTTATTAAGTGTCAGAGACCCCCGTCAGGAAGCATAACAATTAGGATTCATTGGTTTGTTTTAGAATGATAACGATCTTTGAATTAATAAAAATCGTTTGGGATGTTTATAATTAGTAACGTTAGTTTTCGAATTTAAGTGTTAGGGAAATATATACTAATAAAATAAATAGTTTTTTTTGGGAATATACATAAATATAATAATTGGTTTTATATATATACATATTAAACATTGTATATAAATAAAGATAAAATAGATAACGGCCATATAGATTTGATAGATACATTATACATTTCATATATATATATACCTATCCATACACACATATACACTCTTAGTAAAGGCCAAGTTTTTAGCCGAAGTTATTTCACTATACAACTAGGAGAATACACACGTACATCAGGAAAGCGGTCAGCGAATAAACTGTCTCTCATGTCCCTTCGTCTCGCAGAAAAACAGGTAGGAAAGCCCATGGACAATTATCGTTCCCTCCTATCATACCCTACTGTGAAAATGTCTCCTTTGTCATCGAACATCGTCAAAGATAGGCATCGATCCATGACACCTCGGAATGCGAGTCCCCTCAAACACCTTTAATGTCGACGCTTCTGGGAAAATAACTCACCAACGTCAGGATGGTAGGAAACCAGGTCCACCCTCTGGAAGCGACGGATATCCTCAACATTCAACAAGTCTGGTTCTTTGTCCACGAGGGATAATTAGGTGAAGCCAGACTGGTATTTCGTTCCCTTCTCCCGTCCTCCACGTGATAGAGAGCTTCAGACGATTTCACTCGTTTAACCCCTTAGCCAACGCACACGGGATCCAAAGTGAAAGTCAATAAGATGTTCTGAAGTTGTTGTTTATGAGTCAACTCAATAAAAGACAATTATACAGGTAGGTGTCTACCGGTAATTTTTATAAATACTTAAATGTATTTATGGAAAAAATTTAGGTATTTTTGAATATTTAAAAGTCAAGTGCTGGTAATGAGTGAGACAATTGAATTATCTTTAGTACTCGTTTAATTATAATTCAATGCGAAAAGAAAGGTTTATACAGGTAAGTATCTAACGGAAATTTTTATAAATACTTAAATGTATTTATGAAAAAAAAATAGGTATTTTTGAATATTTAAAAGTCAAGTGCTGGTAATGAGTGAGACAATTGAATTATCTATAGTACTAGTTTAATTATAATTCAATGCGAAAAGAGAGGTTTATACAGGTAAGTATCTAACGGAAATTATTATAAATACCTAGATGTATTTATGTAAAAATTATATTTCTGAATATTTAAATTCAAGTACTGGTATTGAGTGAGACAATTGAATTATCTTTAGTACTCGTTTAATTATAATTCAATGTGAAAAGAGAGGATTATCGTAAAATATTTAATGGAGCTAGACATACCGCTCGGGTACCCTGTGAACATAATTATTTGATTAGAACGGCTTTGATCAAGTATACAAAACATTTACTCATGATAGATAACGGTCGTATAGTATTGACCTATATATTAAACATTAAATATAATTATATATATATATATATATATATACACATATATACAATACATGTACTTATAAATCATTAGAAATATAATTCATGTCTCCGTCCTCGCCTTCCCCGGGAGAACCTGAAAACTTTTATATTAAATGGTTGACTCACCTGAACTCCCGACAAATTTCATAATTTTTCCAGACGGGTTATACACGCCAATTACGAGGTTTGGGAAAATATTGGACTTCCCTGCCTGGTATGTTTAATCTAATTTAGAAATATTTACTTAATACAATCTAGTGTTTCCTAATTTCAATTCGTGATCTACCGATTTGTACTATTTCTTCAAATTTAATGAACTCTAAATCCAAATATTGTTAGATAATATTTAATTTTTGTTGTTTTATTTCCCTATTTTATTCTTTGTACTCACGTAATTCTCTTTACTAACTATTAATTAAATCCGTAAACCGAACGCTTGGTAATATTTTAGAGCTTTATTATTTTTCTTTGACGAAATTAATCCCACGCTAGGTATTAAAAATGAATTATATGAAACTAAGACTCAGCTGTTTTTAAACTTTCACTAAATTATTTTAAACGCAATTATATTTAATTTTTCTTAAACTCGTAATAAATTCAGTTCAACACAAAATATGAATTAAATCACATTTCATTTAAACAATTTTAATTAATTCACAGAAGCAAATTTTAAAAATCTTTAAACAAATAACTTTATTAATTTTAGAAATTTTCAATATTTATTAAATTATTATTATTATCACATTGCTCTAACAGTTTTGAGAAAATTAAATCAAATATATTGTTACCAACTTTAATGGCGACTTTTAGAATCTTTAACGTAATTTAAGTATTATTAATTTTTAGGAAATTTCACTATTTATGAAACTATTATTGTATTAGATCAACAAGAGAATTTATTTTAATACAATATTAATTCGAACACTCAAAACACTCTATTTATTAGAAGACGAAATTTTTGAAGTCCAGGAAAAACACCTTTTAATCACTCCGCACGCAATTAACGGCGTATCAACTCGAGACGAACTGTCTTTAAGAAAATTTTAATATTAATTTAAACACAAATATTTTATTTATTTTAAGATGAAATTTTTGAAGTCCAGAAAAACACTTTTTAATCACTCCGCACGCAATTAACGACGTATCAACTCGAGACGAACTGTCTTTAAGAAAATTTTAATATTAATTTAAACACAAATATTTTATTTATTTTAAGATGGAATTTTTTTTGAAGTCCAGAAAAACACTTTTTAATCACTTAAATACCGATACGCCCGTAATCAACTATTTCTTCCAACTTATTTCGCGACGGACTCCAATCAACTTCAATTCAAACACTTTATTTATAAACACTTTCGATTATTATAATTTCACTTAAAACCACCAATTTTAATTAATTCACAGAAGTAATTTTTAGTATCAACTTAATTATAATGAATTTTAGAAACTTCAATATTTATTAAATTATTATTGAATTAAATCAAACTATTGTTGAATCAATCCAACAACTATTTAAAAGAATTTATTTAAAACTTTAAGAATCAAATCAAATGAAATTTTTCTAAGTCCAAAAACAAAACAATTACTTAAAATCGGCCAGCACGTAATTTAATATTTCCTCGCCCGACGTATTCCGCGACTAACTCCCTATTCCCTCATTACATTGCCTTATATACCTAGCTTAGAATCAAAAGGATTTAACTCCATTCCATACCTTCATTAAATTATGTTCTCTATTAACTCGTAAACCTATATGTAAGTAATACTAATTTCGAATGTAATTCTTCAATGTAAATATTTAGGTAACACCTGGTCCGCCTCTGAATCCATCACTTTTCCTCACTCCGGCCAGGATCGAATTTAGTTCATTCCTCTAGATCGCCCTGCTGTTCCTTATTATAGAATTGGAAATTTCGATTCATGTTTTTTTTTCTGAAAATATTATCTATCGCTTATTCTTTGGTCGCCTATGAACTCGGGTATCTCGTAATTATAGCCACTATGTCATTATTGAATTTTATTTAAAGAAGCGCCTTCTTCACATCGTTCAATTTTAGAATTTCCCTTAGTCCCTGGTTGTCTTTATACGCGATATCTTTTTATTTATGAATTTTCCGATGGTAACATGGTTTTTCTCTGATCTAACATGTGAATATTCGATTAACGCATATTTTCGTGCAATTCTCAATTGATCCTAATATTGGTGTAAACACTTTATAATTTCTTCCCCACCTCACCTGCCTGAGTTAATAAATATACCTTTCCAGAATGATTTTTCAATGTGTTGCACTGCTTCTTCCTGGTCTAGCTGTATTACACCTTTTGCATGTACCTGTCGTCTGCTTATACTTTCATCCGGGTCGATTGATATCATCCTTAATTGATTTTTCACTACCTTTAATAATTTTATGTATTAATTTATTGGCGTTTTTACCTGCGATTTACCTACCCCAAACCTGGTAGATATGAGTTCGTTCACTTCTTTCCTGGCCACTCCCCTTTCTCCATTCCACTCTAACTCAATATCACATTAGCTTACTCATTATTATGGGTAATAACCATTACTTTTGTAAAAAACCGATATAAATCAGAGTTTATCGAAAACTCATTATTTTTTATTACTTTTCCTTAAATAAATATTCCTATCTTCCCTGTATAAACTTAATTGTTTGTTTGTCTCTTTATCACCTGAGTTTCATGTTCATCTGGTCGCTTAAATAAACAATTCTTGTCGCCTTGTTTACATTAGTCATTGACAACCTCAAAATTTTACCTAAATGTATCGAACTATATTCAAAGTAGTAGTCCATATATCTCAATATTTCTATTGAATTCCTTCAGTTTAAATTTTATAATTGATTGATACATTTCTCATCTACATTTTCATAATATCTGATGTCCCGAATCTACTCAATTAATACCTTTTATCACCTAAAATCAGCCTAGTTTCACTCCCTTGTAATTATCTACGTTCCTGAAATTAGAAAATTGTACTCCTATTTCACATTAGTCTCGCCTAAATCGCCTCTTAAGTTTGCCGAAGTTTCCATACTGTATAATTCTTGTTTCTTCCCTTTTTCATCTGTTGAAGCTATTGTTCTCTGAATTATTTTCTCTAATTCGTTGTTTTTCCGCTTAACCTTACATGACACGCCTCTCTGTCTAAATTCTAATGCAAACACACCTTTCCCCGTGCAAGATAAATCCTCACTTTGTAGCTTTTTTTTATTTGTAATTAACATTTTGCGTATTATTTTTACTTCCTACTTCCATTTTCAATGGTTATTCATCTCTGCATTTCCCATTGTTTCCTTTAAAGTTCACGACCTCTTCTCGTCCTGTTCGACCGCTAGTGAAATGTTTACATTATAGGCCGTTGATCTGAACCCTTTCGATTCACATAAATAATTAATATTTCCTTTGTCCTGTCACCACTAATTGTTGTTTATGTAAAACGCTCGTTTGATTGGTAACTTTTTCGTTGATTTCACCCAATCCTGTGATGTTTATTTATAAGAGGGAACGCCTTCTTCTCACTGCCATCTCGTGGTTTTATGTTGCAACGAGTTTTATGAATCAAAATTATTGGATTATAATTCACTGTAATCAAACTCTCCACAAGTCGATAGATGTCGCTCCCTTAAGCTTTTCTAGCATGAAAGTTATGCATATAAAAAAAAATACTTTCCAGGGTTCTATTAAAAGAAAATGATGATGGTTAGACCATTACAACTATTACCGTTAGATTTGGATCATTTGTAATTTTGTTTATCTCTAGTTGTTCCAGTAAATATTATGTCATAACAAGTTAGGGCTAAATTCGGGCTGTTCCATGAGCATAATATTATGCAACCACTGAACGCATAATCCCAGGACGTATGATCTATACCGATTTGAAATAAAAGTTATGTCGCCAGTTTACATACGGTATTTCCACTCTCCAGACCCTGATAGGCCATAGAAATTAATTATTTGATTGAAGAATACTTCGATTTATGAAAAAAAATTTAGAAGTAAAGAAAACTTTAGCTTACTTCGGTTACAAGAGATACACCGCTTAATTTTATGTTACTCTTAACACATTAAGCGGTGTATCTTTTATCACCAATTTGCAAAACCTTTCGACTTTTAGGCACCAGACGGGCTAATAAAATTGATCATTTGTTCAAGAAAGAACTTCGATTTTTGTAAATGTCTGATCAATTTCACCAGATCCAAGGAAAAATTGGGCTTACTTCGGGCACACGAACGAGCCCGCAATCACACTTCTACCGGTTTATCTCTTCAGTGATTGTGACTAAACCCAGGCTTTTCCATGAATATGATATTATGCAACTCAATTTACCGCGGTAATTCGCTCTAACTTTCATCTTTCTCTCACCTGGTTTAATGATGTGTGGCAGGTGGCACCTAAAGTGATGTGCGAAGTTATAAATGTAATGAAAGACATTCTAGTACTCCTGGCTGAGGGATGATGAGTAGTTCACTATCTCAATTCGCTTCACTTGATTTACTTTGCAACTCAAGAAAAAACTTATCTACCCATGATGTATATTTTTTTAACCCTAGACACCGAACGTTCGTACAAACCGCCTAACAATTCATCAATTCGACGAACGATTTTTGGAATGAATATTTTAAATGAAAACATGCTTTTCGTTATGTTTATTAGACGCATACATGAGGCAAAGGTTATATTGATAAATAAAACGATTTATTTAATTTTGTTAAACATTTATATATAAATATATATTATTTTCGTATAATTTTTAGTAAGGCAGTAGTTTTTATGAAATTATAAGTGACAACATGCTTATAAATATGTTAAAAAATATATAAAATGGTATTTTCTTCTGTAATGACCTAAAAATATAAGATTCTCATTACTCAGAAAAAAAAAATAAAAACCAATTTTTAGAAGCGCAAGTCACGCAAAATCAAACTTATGTTCAGCAATTTTTTTTCAACCACTCTTCGAAATAACGAGTAGATTCGCAATATCTCTTAAAATTGAGTATTTACCAACTGCCTTTCGAGACACTGTAGCGAGCACTGAATTGAGAAGCGACAACATGATCATCGGTGTGTGCGGCAAAAAGAGACAGCGTATTTGGTATCGCGTTTTCGTCGACCCGACGAAGGTTAGGTTAGGCTAGGATTAAAAGAGATGTTTACTACAATAATACTCTTATGGGTTTTTATTTTACTATTTTCAAATTTCATATAAAATCATCATGTCTTATCAATATGATAAATCAATTTATTAATTAATTATTTTCAAAATCGTTATATTTTTAAGTAGCTACGCCGTATTGAATGGCATATTGGAAATGGTAATTATTTATTCGATATTAATTTTTTTCGTGATGCCGTTCTTTATGTTATGAGTTTTTTTTCCAATTCATTGGAAGAATATTATGTTATAAATTGTTTTAAATAGAAAAGAAATCATGACATAACACGCAACCCCCAGATACACCGAAACCTTTATATTGCCAAGAGTGCAATTCCCGTTCTAATATAACATGTATGTTTAAAGTAAATAAAAACGTAATTGGTAATTTACTTAATATTGTGTTTTTCTCTTGTTAAAACTACGCAAATATTGAAATTTTTAATAAATGTCATTCGCTTAATGACAGCTGACAGCTGTCACCCAGGAGAACCAGAACCGCAGTTAAGCGAGAAGTTTTTATGCCTAAGAAAAAGGGTAAGGAATCTTCCTTTAAAAAAATGGGAATTGCTCTCCAGATTCCGCATGTCTTAATCTATCA
Organism: Halesus radiatus; assembly: GCA_022606495.2. Classification (NCBI taxonomy): domain Eukaryota; kingdom Metazoa; phylum Arthropoda; class Insecta; order Trichoptera; family Limnephilidae; genus Halesus; species Halesus radiatus. Next base: position 97,820 of record JAHDVE020001301.1, read on the forward strand.
TAAATATAATTTCATACAGCTGCTCTTCAATTTGTAAAACTTTTGTTAAATGAATAATCCCCTTGCTATTATTATAACAATAATTTCTCAAGAGACTTATTAAGCTATGAAATGGCAACGAAGGCCATAAATGCCATTTAACTTGTATAACGAGATTTTCATCGAATAGAATCTCAATTTAAAGATGAAAGGCTTTTTTCGAAAATACAATTATTATGTTCCCCTTAGATCCAAAAGGTACGAAACAAAGTAATTTGTTTTTAAATGTATTATTTCATTCTGGTTAAAGGAAATATTTTTCATTTTTCTTTTTTTTTAAACTCCATTTCTGTAAACAGAAACTCCCTGTGCCATGTCAAGAAATAATCCTTTCTTCGATTGGACAATGTGTAAAAAATTATCAACGATAAAACTCTTTCTGCTGGAAATTCCAAAAAAATCAATGGAAAGGTACGCCATTGTATGGCAAAAATAGACACAAACATGTAAAATAAACTCTGTCATTGTATCGAAAAATATCGTCGTAAGGAAAATACTACGCCAGCGTTGCTATAAAAGCTCGTTTTATATTAAAATCATGCAACTATGGTGGATATTTCTGGGAACTCCATGCCAGTAAAACAAAATGCATTTTCAGTTCTTCGAACCATCTTCCATAAATCGAATACATAGATATAAAAAATGCAAATTCTTAATAAAATTGTAAGTCGTTTAAATTTATTTATTTAATATAAACGGTATAAATATACCATAAACAATAATTACATGTCACAGTTAACTGCAAGGATAAGAATATAGCACAAATAATTTTGAAAAGATAACTATTAAATGTGGCATTAGGTCGTAAAATGACATCAGAGAGTATGTAAATAAAAAAAGTTCATGAAGGATATATAAGTAAAAGATATGCGTACATATAAAACATTATAGTAAACTTAAGTTAAATTAGTATTATAATATCAACAAGCAATTGGTTTTCACTCTCTCGCTTCATTATTAATAAATTAATTAAATAATATACTTTGTATTCACCACTTTATTAATATAAAGATATCTACATATATAAAGATATCTATCTTTATAGCATCGCTTTCTAAACATGTAGATATCTTTATATTAATAAAGTGGTGAATACAAAGTATATTATTTAATTCATTTATAAAATAATAATGATTGAAAAAAATAATATACCTTCCTACTTACCTTCCGTGAAGTTAAATGGATCTGCTACATCTGGGTATCTATTACTAAATTCGTGTAATCTAGGTACAAGCGAGCGTTTCTAATGCTCAGTCCTGTTAAACAGATTTTTGGAACAAGTTACTCTCGTAGGTATATGAAATTAATGAGGTTAATTAAATCAGGGCCGTCTACACTACCATTTACAATTTTGAATTTAAATATCAAGTCAGAAATAATTATTTAAATTTAGTCCTGAAGAGGAATGAATGTTTCCAAAGGCGGTTTCTGTCAACAAAATATTTTTAAAAATGAATACAAAATAAAGAAGGCATATTTTTTGTCTGAAAAAAAATCTAGGAAACCTATTCTATGATTTCGAGATACTAAATTGGCCTAAATTAAAAATAACGAAATCGATGTAAAAAAACCTCCAATATAATACTTTATTATGAGATCGTAAATTAAAAAAAAAATACCACAATAATTGGAAAATAATTCAAATTTTCTATTCTGTCAGGTTTTCACATTTATAATGTGTTGCCCCGTATTTAAATGACAATTTTTTCTTAATTGATTTATTTAAATGTGTTATATTGTTTTGAAAGTATGAACACACTGATGAATGGTGAATAAATACTTTTCCTTACTTTATTAATTAGTGTTATATTGGGATCATTCGTTCGTTTATTAATTTCCAATTGTAAAAGTAAATTTAATCTAAGACCCTTTATTTCTATATGTGAGGGTTTAGGCTCGTTTTTGTCAAGCGGGACGTGATTATTCTTTAAGAGATGCTCTGCCAATTTTGAAAAATTGGTTTCTTATTATAATATCGTATATGTTCTTTGAATCTAGTTGAGAAACCTCTTCTCGTCTGCCCGATATAGGTAGCATTGCAGTCGGCGTGGTCACGTGATAATAAATAATTCTTTTAAACACCCGTCCAAAATAGAATTGGGTGGGAGTAAATAAAATCGTACAAATAAGTAGTCGCAATATGGATTAACTACAGCTGAACGCCGAAACAGCTGTCAAAATAATAAAAACTAAAATACTTGCAGAACTTAATAATAACATTATTAAATTTGATTTACATTAAAATCAAAAAAAAAATGTAAGGAGTTCTACGATTTAAACACAAAAAACAATTAAAAATTATTAGGTTAACATCTTATAATCAAAGACAGTCGTTATTATAATAATATAAACAATGCATATTGAGTTTACTTTAATTTTACTTGAAATATGTTGAGGAACTTTAAACATGTTTATCGTAGGAGTACATGAGCTCAATGTGCCAGAAAGTGAAAATGTGTAATATTACAAACTTATTGTAATGTCATTGGTGCTATTCATATTACAGTACAGTTACAGTAATGTAATGGAAAGACTGGTAGGAATATTGGAAGAAGGGTGAATGCAGGAAACTTCATTAACGGAGGACTGAACGCGGTTGGCGCAAACAAAAAGTTGTCCAAAGAAGCGAAGCTAGCAGTCCACAATAGAGTGCTGATACCATCCCTGATGTATGGCAGTGAGGCATGGAATTGGCAGAGGAAGGATGAAACTAGGCTGAATGCTGTAGAAATGAGATCTCTAGACGAATGTGTGGTAAAACCACGTATGATCGTGTGAAAAATGAGATTCGTAAAGAATGCAAGGCTGATGTAAGCGTAGTGAGCAAGATCAAGAAAGGGACGCTTAGATGGTTTGGGCATGTAGAGCGAATTAACAAAGAGAGGAGTGTAAGGAGAATATATGACGCGAATGTGAATGAAAGAAGAAGCCGGGGACGCCCGAGGAAGACATGGCACGATCGACTGAATCAAATACTTGAGTCGGGCAATGTCAGAAGTCGGAATAACAAAAGAGAATGTATGAGACGTTGTATGAAAATGAATGACGCAAGAAGTGTAATCAAAGATTGAGTAGTTTGGCGGTCCGCCCTCTCTGCCTACCCCTGCGGAGAAACGGCGTGATGGTTAGTTGGTTAGTTAGATAGTCAGTAATGTTGCCAGTCGCAATATTCTGACTGCAATATTGTATTAATTGTTGTTGTGTTTAATTCGTAGAACCCCATTACAATATATATATATTTTTTAATTATAGTAAATCAAATTCAGTATTGTTATTAATAAGTTCTGAAATCATTTTAGCTTTCTATTATTGTGACAGCTGTTTCGGCGGCGTTTAGAGCCATTTTCGAATTGTGGTTAGCCCGCACTAAAATAACTTATATGATTTTATTTACCCTACCCGTTTTTATGGTTGTTTGTAATGATTTATTATTATTTTAGGTAAAAACCGATTTACTCGGAAAATAATTGTTGCAATTAAAATACTTTATGAGGTATTTACAGTTGAAATCTGTTTTTGTTAGCTTTTAATTATGACAGGTTTTTCTAAATTATTTTATAATGACATGAATGCTATTAAGGTAAGAAAAAGAGAAGTGTTTTTACTATTATAGGATCTTATTCTTTGAATCTAGTTGAGAAAGCCCTTCCCATCTGTCCGGTGTAGGTAGGATAACAATCGGCATTGTCACATTTTAAACCATACTCAAATACTTTCAGAACTAAACAACATTTTTATATTTGATTTACTTTTAATTTAAAAATAAAATAATAAACACAATATTGTACGTTACTCGTAAAAATGATATTTCTTTCTCTGGGAAGAAAGAAGGTATGCCAGCTTATCACGTAAACTATAAATCTGAATCCTCAATGTCAATCCTCACTGTAACCAACCTGTACTGATGTTTTATTTATTGTTATTTCTAAATTTATTTAATACTTGCCGATACTTTGATATTTTTATTTTTGTAATGTTAATGTTTTTATAATGTTGATATATTTATTATATTGATATTTTTTTAAATGTTGGTATTTTTATAATATATTGATATTTTTATAATATTGGTATTTTTATAATGTTGATATTTAAAATGTTGATATTTTTATTATATTGATATTTTTTTAAATGTTGGTATTTTTATAATACTGATATTTTATAATATTGATATTTTTATTATATTGGTATTTTTATAATGTTGATATTTTTAATATATTGATATTATTAAAATATTGACATTTTTATAATATTATTTAAATCGGTGTTATAAAATTGGGCTCTGGTATCTCAATAAAAAAACTGTAATGCTGTTTCCGTTATATTTTTTTTTCTTTTTAAATATTTTTTCCAACTTATGTACATTGATCACAACATGCATGCGCCTCTATATCCTAATTTTGCCCTACATTTGTATGATGATTGTTGTTTATTGTTGTACTCGTATTATATAATATTGTTGAAATAAACTCCTGGTGACAAACTACTTGCAGTGGCTTAGCAGGTATACGTTCCCACTGTATATAATTGATATTATACAATAATGATAGAATAATTTTACCTTTCCTGAAGTTGTCATCGTCGCACAGCATGCCCATCAGCAGCATCACGCCCTGCCTCTGCTGCCGGGCCGTCTTCTGCCTCTCCTCCGGAAGGCACTCCTTGCTCCACGTCTCCACGCACTCGCTGCCGGCTTTATAGGCACTGGAAGGATTTTACAATTTAATGCTGCACCTTTATAGTGGGATTCTAGGATTAAAGGGGAGCTTTAATTTTAAAGAGGATGGAAATATAAGACTGTGTTTTGGCACATTCTCCTTTCATAAATCATTCATCAACTTTTTTTTCCTTTTTCATTTTTATGTAAGCACTTATTTTATTATAAAATATGTATTTTTTAAAGTGCTAATTTACTTTAAATCAACATCAACCGGTTTTGATTATCTCAAGCTTCATCGGGGTAAAATTTAAAACAGAACAAATATACGTAGAGTGAGCATATATATACATAGTCGAGATATAAAAAAAAGAAGGAGACAAAATATAAAACGAAACAACGGAACAGTGAGACAGCGATATGTTTATATGTAACAAAATGGGACAACACATACAAATTAAAGAGACAACGTCAAAGGAGGGAGGAATTAAGAAGAAGTTGGAAAATTTGAAGTAAAACAAACATCAATAATGTTCAATCAGTACAAAATTCACTGGTTAAATTATTAGCTCATAGAAGTTTATACGAACAAACGCACAATATTCCATATTTTTATCATAGTCTCAAAATTCTTTCAGTTAGATCAATTCTGTGGTACAAAATTATATTTCAGCACATTAATAACCATACATTTAATACAAATAGACTAGAGCTCACTTACAATACTTCTCTGAATTTTAATGAAGGATTAATGGTTCCTGAGCATGGAAACAAATAAGAACAAAGAACTTTAGAACACATGAAAAAAAACTGTAATAAAACCAAACCATTACTAAACACATTGAAAACTTGGCTATCTGAAAGAAGCTATTTGTATTAGAAATAAGGAAATATTATTTTATTTATGATTTATTGCTTTCGTTTATGTTTTTATTTTATTCATTTTTTTATATATTTTTGCTGAAAAATTTTAGAGTAATAAATATTTGTGTTTTAAGCTTGTTACATGTGTTTTTATTTTATATACTGTTTTTTTTATGTTTTTATTTTACATATTTTGTAACCTTGTCTGTAAATTTTATGTTTTAATTGACAAGCTCCCGTTAGACAAACGTAGTTTATCGTGACTTTTCAAAAAAGTAGTTTATCGTGACTTTTTGAATTGTATTTTTTCTCTTGTAAAATTAAATAAATAAAAAACGGAAAACCTATCTAATATGGCACCGTAAGAAAAATTATTAAGGAGAATATATGACGTGAAAATTCGTAAAGAATACAAGGCTGGTGTAAGCGTAATGAGTAAGATTAATAAAGGGACGCTTAGATGGTTTGGGCATGTAGAGCGAATGAACGAAGAAAGGAGTGTAAGGAGAATATATGACGCTAAGGTGAATAGAAGAAGAAGCCGGAGACGTCTGAGGAAGACATGTCACGATCAAGTTAATCAAATACTTGAGTCGGGCCAAGTCAGAATTCGGAATAACAGAAGAGAATGTATGAGACGTTGTATGAATGTGCATGAAGCAATAAGTGTATCAAGTCTTCCTTGGTCGTCCTGGCTTCTTCTTAGATTCACATTCGCGTCATATATTTTCCTTACACTCCTTTCTTGATTAATTCATGGTTGTAAAACTATGTTACATATGTAAAACTGATGGAATTTCATTTGCTTATTAATTAGCTTTAAGAAAACATATTCTCTTGGAATGGTGATTTCAGGAATCTTTTTAATGATCACTCCATTTGTGTGTATGCAAGGAAAACGAATCATCATACAGCACGAATTGTTTTATAAGCCCCCAGGCCTGGTAAAAATAACAGGGTATGCAAATGGTATGATGAAATTAACATTTGTTTACCACCGACATGGAGAAAGAGAAAATTAATTATTTTCGTATTGACGCATTCAAATAGATTATCGGAATATGTGGACTGTATATTTGCAAATAACTAAAACATGAAAACTGAAGTTAATCAAAGGTTTCATTAGCGAAAAACACATTCACAAATTTTGTGTTAAGTAACAAACCGGAAAACAGATTTTGACTTGAAATGATTCATGATCGCCATCAATATTTTTTGTTTCCAAAAAGTGACTCCGGTGATTCCCTGCCCTGTGTTAATTCATAACTGTTTCAGCCTCTCCTCGCGCAGCCTCTTTAGCTTCTTACCTCAATTCAGTCTAAGGCGGCCAACTGGATGTATTCCCTTTTGAATTGCATCTTCAGTGTATCTTATGCAGAAATAATACGTGTTAAATATTGGCCCAATCAGGTTGGTCATGAACTGTTTACTTTTATAAAGATTTTTAACTTTACAAGCACTTCCTCAAGTTCAATTCCCAAGTGGTAATGACATCCACAGAACTACCCATCACACTACACCTTGATTATCTACGCCCATAGGACATACTTAATTTTACATTCTAGAACACATTTCCAAAAAAGTTCCAATAAGGTACTCCAGTGAAAAATATTATGGGATTAAAAATATATATTCGTATAGATCAGCAAATGCTGATTCTGAATATATAACTTTCATTGTATATAATTTGATAAATCGTTATATAAAAGTGAATTAAAAACCGTACCATCAAAACACCATGTTCTGTTGGTACCACTGCTTCTGACATCACACATGCAGTTTTCGAGCCCAACTTATAACTAGATAAGGTTTTTTTCCGCTTTTTATAATCTATGACTTATAATTTCGCTGTTGCAGTATTCATTTTGCTCGTAAAATAATTATGTTTGTTAATTGCGACTACTGGAGGGTTTTTGCTTGAAAATTTATAACAATTTTAACGAATTTGTGTACTTAATAATCTATACCGCTTGCATAAAACAACAACGTCATTGGCACTTTGGTGATTATTTCTTCAGTTATTCTGGAAGTGGAGGATTTCTAATGATACCTCAAACCTATTATTTCTTACAATGCATAATATATTTATTTTTATTTCAAGCCATTAAAGTTCAAAACTATTTAATTTATTCAACCTATTTATGTTAATATCTGTCTACTGCTGCGCATGCGTCAGTTTTCGCGCATGCATAGAACACTGATGGAAGCTATTAACGCAAGCGATTCTGATTTGCCTTTCAAACATAATTTAAAGCATTAAAGGACTTAAAACACTTTCTTTGAACGCTGATAAATTGTTAATTAGTTGCGGATATGAATGTATTTTTGCACTTTGGTACAATGCACCTACAATAGTAACGAGACGCTGATATTTTACAATGTTTCCTTCAATTAAAAGCAGTTAAATTTGATTATAAAGTTCTCGAAGTTTTATACGGAATCTATATAATATCGATTACAGCCTATTGAATCGCCAATCCGACTGCTCGTGTGACGTCACACCCAACAAGCCATAGCTTTCTTGCGTTTTGGTGGGCTTTAAAAAATTGAAACTTTAACAATTAATTTAACCATGAAAACGAATTTAAAAAAATAATTAAATAAGCAGAAAATTATGTTAGGATGTCAACATTAATAAAAAATAAAATAAAAAATGAACTGGAGTTCCTTATTTGAGTGATTAACTCCGATGACTAAATAGCTTTTCTCTCGGTCGTTCTTCCCAACCCTATTGAGTAATGGCTGAGCCTAAATTTTGCCTCAACACTGTTCAAATGCTCAAATACGCTCTTCCCAATGAAATTCTTGATCAAATTTAAGATCAATTTTAAAGTTCTCCTCAGCATAAAACTAGTTATAAAAAGTGTCAACAGATAAAAAAACGTCACCGAATTGTCAAATGTCATTATTAGTTTACGATCTTTTTTACCGCGATTCAATTATTGAATGACAAATATGTATTTCCGTTTTCGAATGTAAAAATATATTTACTGTTTGTTTTAAAGAGAGCTGAAGAGAAGCCAACTTATTTGTGTAATTATAAGCTACGTTTTTTCTTGTTTTTTTCACTCATCGAGAAACGTCAAATGTCAAATGTTCGAAACGAAGATTGTGCTTCGAGGCATTATCAAAAGTCAAGTTATCACTTTATTTTCAACATATTCTTAAATCACGCGTTTGTGAAATATAAAATTTAAGTTTATGTTTTAGTTTTTAACACAAATGATATGTATTCATAATAAATATAATATTAACTCATCTATGTTACTTTTACATTGAAAGTTTTTACTTGGGTGTCAATCTATCATCTTAAAAGTAGGTGGCTACTTTGTTTATCGTGTATGAAAGTGGGCGGATACTATTTTATATTGGGCAGGTACCTCCATAGACAATTTTGTGAGAAAAATACTTGAAAACAGGCGAACAGAGGGAATACTTAAAAAAAACACTCGACTGATCGGTGACTCAGAAGAACGGCCGTGAGAGTAACTCAGAACGATTTTTACGCGCGAAATGAAGTCCATAAAAGTGGACTTGTATGCTATTTGGATTCTTGCTCAGGTTCAGTATTTTCTAGCAGGGTGAGTGGATAGTTAGGACCTTAATCCTATTAAGAATTCTGATAAAATATTTAGATATTTGTGTACCCTTAATCCATTTCGAGGAACGAAAAACCACCTCACCACCCTTCTTATTATCAATATAAAGACCTCTAGAAGAGCAGAGATGAACACCATCGATTCCAGTGAAAAAGCTTGTTCAGAAGATCCGATAAACATTACAAATAATTTTCCCATGAGATTTTCAATACGCATTTGAAACGCATTACGGCCCAGCTCCGGCAGACCATAAAGTGGTTTTAATATCTGACGAGAGCGAGTGGTAAATGCTGAATATTGAGTACCGTATTGTTCGGATAACTTACCCGGAGGGTAATACTCCATAAACACAGGAACGAATAGTTTCCTTGGAATAATACAAATCAATATACAAGCTCCTGTTTACGATATTAAATTTCCTGTACCCATTTGATTTAATATGCCTATAACGGTTTGTGTAGTCCCGAATTCGTGGAATTTTAATTTTGCACGTGTGCTGTCTTTTAAATCGGCGTGAAATGTTTTTTGTTTTTTTTGTTTATTTTTTTATTTATTTTAGTCTTAATATTTTTTAGACTTACGTGCCTTTCTGGAGAGGAAAATATTTTCCACCATTCTGTTGTGATAAATGAACTTAACATTTTACTCGGTATCACAAATATTAACAAAACTTTATTTTATTTTATTTACTTATTCTTAAATTTAAAAACAAAGATAAACAATTAGCCGCTCATCTCACTAGGACAGTCCTGTGTTGAGATTAGCGGCTTTACAATTAAAGTGAAACAATATATTATAATTTATTTTTTTAAATTTTACCAAATTTATTCTGACTATAAACAACTATAAAATCTACAGTAAAGTACATTTATAGATTACAACGATAATAATTTCATTGTAACCCAAATAACTGTCCTATTTTCTAATTAGCCACAATCATAGGGTGACCATATTTTTGTTAACAAGAAGTAGTAAGTGAGTATTAATAGGTAAATAATAATAAGTAAATAATAATCAGTAAATAGTAATAAGTTAATAATAAAACGTGAATAAAAATAAGTAAATATGAATAAGTAAATAATAATAAATAACTTTATTTTGCTAACATTCTGGAAACATATTTATTTTGACCTGAAATTTTCGGAGTTTTTTGCAATAAAGGATAAAGCTACGCCCGAGAAGGATTATTTGTAAATTCGAAATAACGTTAATATTATACTAGCAGATACTTTAATAGTACACAACTGATGACCCTGTACAAATCGCAAGTGCGCCCCACTGTAGAATTTGGCAGTCACCTCAGGTCGGATGTCTCAAAATATGTGAAAAAACCCTTAACTGTGCAGAAACGGGCGGTCCGTCTGATAGATTCGCCGATCTTAACAAACGGATTGAAATCTTTGGAGCACAGACGTCAGGTGGGAATGATGTCCTTGTTTTACCGGTATTTTAATGGAAGATGCTCTGAGGAACTAGCGTCATTGATCCCTTCGGCACCAGTGCATAGTCGGGAAATATGCCAAAGGCGTGCCCAACATTTGCACGCAGTCGACATTTGTCATATGAGAACGGGTCGCTTTTACGACTCGTTCCTGTGTTCAACAGCTCGGCTGTGGAACGATCTGCCGGCCTGTGTGTTTCCTCCATCCTACAACATGGGTCTCTTCAAGACCAAAGTTCACTCCTTCCTATCCTCTAAAGACCTTCCACACATCATCCCCAAAGATGATATAGGCCTTGAGGGTCTCCTGTGTGGAGTTACCGTAAAAAAAAGTTATTACGCAATACGATAGACATAATGTTTTTAAAGAGAAAAATATTTATTACGTATTTTCGAAATTTACATAGGCTCATCAAAATCAAATCAGAAATATTATTTCTCACCGTCTGACGGTTACTCAATGAAGGGATTCGGGCATGTGCCCCTAATTTTAACTGTTTACTTCTTAAATACAATACTTTAAATACAAGCAATCGAGTTCATATTTAGCGGAAAAGTTACAAGGCGATGTGCAATACGTTAAGTAATTAATTACTGCCATCTCATGACACGTTTATCAACAGAGACATTCACCCATCGGTCAGCGGACACTGATACATTCTGACAGCCTCCGGGGCACATCTTAAATGATGGCCGAATATTGGGTCCTCTGCGCAAGTGCATTCGGTATTGCATTATTTTTCTATATGAACGTTTTGTACGGGAGCCCGGCTCAAGTGTATTATGTGCCCTTATATGGAATAGAGCACTAGAGAAAAAAATCGTTTCTACTTCTTGCAATTCTCACTTATTAGTTAGTTTTATAATTTCACTGCTTAGGAAATGTGGGTATGAATCGATATAGCTTTTTTACTTTGCTAAATGTTCATTTTGATCAGAATTGCGGATTAATGGGGGATAAAAATTGTACACAAATATGTACAATGGTGTCTTCATGTCGTGTTTGTTAAAAGATAACGAGGTTATTAAATAACTAACAAAGCAATAATGATTTGTTTGTTCTACAAATAATTTATTACTAGATGAAAACTGAAAACATTAATCAATGGATAGGAAGGTTATTTTTTTTTTTGATAACTAATTCATTATATGAATAAACTACATCAGAAATTGTTATATGAATATTTATTAATATTTATGAATATTCATAAGTATATTTATTAGTATTGTATGATGGGCAATATTATTTCTGATTTGATTTCGATAAATGCTAAGCCTAAGTAAATTTTAAATACATGTAATAAATATG